>KV459602.1:0-39127 GCA_001662645.1 Pseudogymnoascus sp. 03VT05 | reverse complement strand
TGTAAGGATGCCTCCTTACTCGGGGTAGTTGCGGGTAGTGTAAGGATGCCTCCTTACTCGGGGTAGTTGCGGGTAGTGCAGGGATGCCCCCTCACCACGACATTTAAGGGACCAGGGTCGGGGGTGTTACGGACTAGTTGCGACGTCACTGTTAGGCACAAAGGCAATTAGCCGAGTCAGACCTGATACGGATATTTAAGGGGTAGGAAGCTGTAAGCTCCCCCTTTATCTTTTTTGTATCCTTCGTAGTAGACCTATAGGATTGCACCGACTTATATCCGACTCGCACTCCTATATGCAACTACTCGTGATACGGTGCCCTGTGTCCTTACAAGAACATTAAGAGTAGGTTCCGAGCAACAGGACTAGTTCCGTACAAGCCGTAGAATGTCCTCTCTTACTTAAATCTACACTTGAGAACTCTGACTCCTCCTATAGTTAAGAGTGACAATTGGACTTTAAAGACCCCTTAAACTATAAGGGAGCTTGATTTTCAAACAGAGCATATTAAGAACCGCGTCATGCGACACTAGAACAGCTCTCCTACCTCAATTAATGATGCACTAAGCCGGCTTACAAAGGGAGCTTAGGTTATAATGCATTCTGCTGTTCTACTTAAGGCAGAAGTTAAGGCTCTACAAGCAGCAAATGAACAGAAAAAGAGGAGGGAAAGGAAGCGCAAGAGGCGTATAATGCAAGGGGGTAGTCTCTCCGTACGAGAGGGAGAGGATATCCTTCAGAGTGCTGAGGTTGATGCTCAACTCCGTACGGAGGTGGCAAGTAAGACTACTCGGCAGGGGGGTTCTACAGGCCGACAGAAGCGCTGTGGCATATGTGGTATTATGGGCCATAATTCCCGTACTTGCGAGAGGCGCCAGGAATCAATTACGATCGAATAAGGGTCATTATGTAAGGTAGTGGTGGTGTAGTAGTAGGAATAGTCAATTTTTGGTGTTTTGGTGGGCGACTCGCCCGGGTGGGCGACTCGCCCGGGAAATACGTTATATTCCCTTCATTATTTTAAAATAATCCATCTCCCACATCAATTCTACCAACAATCGCCAACTTAACCAAGGATTCTCATAGAAGCATACTATTTACACCAGAATACGGAGAAGACACGGCAGTACAGCTACAGTTGAATAATCCAATCGATTTATATATTTGATATACTGTACTGCCTTCAAAGTCGCGTCGGCAACGACTGCCGAAAAGAGAGTATTTGTAACGGAAAAACACCACCCGATCCCGAGTGTAGATCCCCATATACCGAAATCCCCTCTACCCTCCAACAGGGGTATTCCAACTCCTTTACCACGTCATATCAACCCAGCTCTTCCAGTCACTCCCAAACAGCGTATCCTTCGAAACCTTCGCCGTAGTCGGAGTATCCAAACCTACATCCCCGGTAGTCAGTTAACTGCCCTCTACGAAACAACTTCAAATGGTGTCACTTACAATTTCTCGCCGACGTGCTGGCACCAGCTCCGGTATTGGAGAACTCGCGAAATTCCCTGAAATCGGATCATTAGCTTAAACTGTTGGTCTGTGCTGAAAATACTATTACTTACGGGTTTGTCGTCGAACACAGCCATCCATCAGGTCGCACCACAGCAGTGAGCTCTGTGAGCTGGTAGATGACGCGCGCGAAATCGTGCCATGGGCGGCCGAGGTATACGACTCCTGTGTATCCGGATACGGCTGTGACCTGGGGGAAATTAAATCAGTGCTCTTCCTTCATCCCCAGCTTTCCGGGGCGCGTCGAGAAGTACTTACATGGCTAGAGTCAATCACGTACCAGGTGGTATCAGCCGCCGTGTCCCTGGAACTGGCGGTGATATATCCATCACCATTACTGGCGATAGTGCACTCGCCGAACCACGCGGCCGCATTGCCAAAGATATAATCGACGGCGCCCTCGACGTAGCAGTTGGAATAGTATTGCTTGCCGCTCTTGGCATAGAGGGTATCTTGATAGCCGTAAAAGCCGCAAGCATAGTATCCTTGCTTGTCTCCGTTGGCGGTTACGGCTACTGCTTGGGCACCCTTTCCGTAGAGGTTCTTGAAGTTGATGTTGTAGGCTTTGAAGTTGGAGCTGACGACGTTGAAAGTGGAAGAGGCATCGAGACTGCCAGCTGTGGCTGAGTTGATGTTGCGAGTGAAGGTCACCACATTGGACTTTTGAGAGCCAATGCTGCAAATATAATCAGCATGGTGGTGCCTTCGGATCAGCTTCACACTGTTCAGATGTGTTGTACTTACTTTGAGGTATAACCATATAGAGTGAGAGCACCCTTATAATTGATATAAACCTGGTCGGTGCTCGCGCTCGCATAGGTGCCAGCATAGATAAAAATGCAAGCAGTCGAAGTGCTACTACCAGCACCAAGGGCAGTAAGTGCAGCGGTAATAGTACTATAGGTTCCACCGCTGCCAACCGTCAAACATCCGCTTGGGGGACTGGTTCGGGAATCCCTCTTCGCCAGTCCGAGATTGGGTAGAGCGCTTGTGACGGCACTTAGGCTCAAGAGCCCGGAGACCAAAGTGGATAAAGAGAGCTTCATGGTGAGAGCTTGCGCAGGTCACAGTGAATTGGTGGCAGGTTGTATGAGCTCATATAGACTCGGAACGACGATCAACCACCAAAAGGAATGTCAATATTTATAACAACAATCGAGGCAGTAAATTCCAGCATGATGGCTGCTTTGACATACGTCCTTGGGTTGATTCCCCTCTCCTACCCCCGGATTATTTCAATCACTGACGGAGGAAGTAAATAAGAATTTCCGTGACAGGAGCTAGCCATTCCTACCATCACCAGACTACCCGCCAAGGAAAAGTCTATATAACCGGAACTGCACAGGGAAGGGAGGAATAAGCATTAGGCTATCGGTAGTCAGAAAATGACAGTTCCTCGGCTCGCGGGGCGGATAAAAGCAACCCTGCAACACCATGGGATATTTACCGTTGAACGTGGGGAACCCTTGCCAGATGTCAACCATCTCTGTTATCATATTCTGGCTAAAGTCGGGGGGGCACTTGGAATGAATGGTAGGTGCTGTGAAGGAATCTCTTATTTTAGGATTCCACCAAGGAACACGCGTGGCCCACGTTTCAGTTGCTGGGTATCAATCGATCTAATCTCGTATTCTGGCTAAAGGCAAGAGGCTTGCAACGGAGGTTGCCACACAGAATTTCTCATATTTTAGATTCCACCAAGGAAGACTCTTAGTGTCTACGTTCCACCAAGGATTTATTCCAATTTTCTATAGCACACGTTGAAGCATTTCTTCCGTTGTTTTAATTGTTTTCATTCAATGCCTCTCTTTGACCCGTTTGAGTTGTAAATCTCTTGCCGCAACAAGACGTAGGCGATTGTTATGAATTCAAGCGTGTATAAATATGATGGAACTTGGGGAGTCAAGTCAAGTAGTTATAGCCCACAAGCTTATTTATTCCCTAGACAACTGACAAACTATCCAACATCATGGTCAAGCTCACCGCAGCCCTCGGTTTGCTTCTCGCCCTCAGCGGAGTCAATGCATCTCCCATCGAAGATGCCATCCCCAACCGCGTAACCCTCGCAAAACGCGCCACTTGCACTCCCGCCAGCCTCAGAGACACCCAACAAGATGACACCCCCGCCATCCTCGCCGCCATCAAATCCTGCGGCAATGGCGGAACCATCGTCATCCCAGCAGGGAAAACCTACAGTCTCCGCACCATGCTCGACTTCACCGGCTGCGTGAACTGCGATTTCCAACTCGAGGGGACGCTGAAGTCTTCTACTGATACTACGTATTGGTCCACCAAGCCGGCTATCATCTATTTCAACAAGATCACGGGCGTCAAATTCCGCTCTCTAACCGGCAGCGGCGTGATCGATGGGAATGGCCAAGCAGCTTACGACCGCTGGGCTACTGGCAGCTTTGCAAGACCGACTGTGATCTACGTCGTCGGCGGCTCAACACTCAGCTTCACCAACTTCGCCATCCACAACGCCCCCAACGCCTTCATCGGCCAAAAAGGCGGCGTGAAAGACGTCACATACGCCACTCTAACCATGACCGCCGCCTCCAAATCCACCAACCTCCCTAAGAACACCGACGGTTTCGACATCGGCGAGAGCACCAATACGCTCATTAAAGACGTCTTCGTCAGTAATCAAGATGATTGTATTGCTTTTAAGAGCGGGTGTAACTATGTTACCGTGGATGGGATTACCTGTAGTGGGACTAACCATGGTCTTGCTGTTGGATCGTTGGGGAAGGATAACGCCGACTTTGTGAAGAACATCTACGTCACCCGCGCCACGATGATAAACTGCGGTAAAGCAGCTGGGATTAAAGTATACCCCGGCGGCTCTGACCACGGTACCTCTACAGTATCAAACGTCACTTGGGACGGAGTTGATGTCCAGGGCTGCGATTACGGAGCGCAGATACAGAGTTGTTATGGTTCCGACGCTGCTAATTGCGAGGTTAATCCCAGTCTGGCAAGCCTTTCCGGCATTTATTTTAAGAACTTCAAGGGGACGACAAATTCGAAGCAAGCGCCTGCTGTGGCGAACCTCAACTGCTCGCCGCCTATGCTCTGCGATCTGCACTTCACGAATTGGGCTGTGAAGAACCCGAGTGGTGCGACGGTGAATTATTGTGCTAATATAGATGGGAGCCCTGGGATTACCTGCACGTCGGGGGCTTCTGGATAGGCATATTTGGTCTATAGTACAAATCAAACAATCTGTTGTTGGTCTTTAATGTTTGATACATACACACGCTACGCCCTCATAGATCACGCCCTCAACCCCCCCATTCCACCCCCCATCCCGCCATGGGCCCCCCCAGCACGCCCTGCCTCCCCTTACGGACAGGCACACACGCATCATCCATCTCAAACCGCATATTAACCCCAAACCTCGGCTCCTTAACGCGTCTCTTCCGTATCTCCCGTCTCCCCGCTGCCAATGCCACCTCTTCCTTCCTCGAAAGCGCTGGTACCACCCGTCTCTTCGGCGGCTGTTCCACCTCACTCTCCCTCGGAAGCGCAGGTACCGCCCGAACGCTCTTCGGCGTCGGTTCCACCTTAACCTTAACCTCCCTCGGAACTGGAGGAGGTGCCATGCTGCTCAGTGGTGCTGTGGTCAGCTGCGCGAGATACGCATAGGCATACGCATTTCCAGCCATCCCCATCCTCTCCCCACCCCCCCATAAAAGCGCTCGAAAATCCCATCCTGCTCCTCCGTCTAGCGTTTGAGACGTTGTTGTCCCTCTTGCTTTATTAACTGATCTTCACGATCTCTCGTCCGCCAAGCGCATATCTCGTCGCTCCGGGAGGATTCGTAGTAGTCGTACCCCTCGGAGAATTCCTCGTCGTAGAGCTGGCGGATTCGTCTGTCTCTGACCATTTCGTCTTTCAGGATGACGAGGAGGTCGATCAGGGCGAGGCCGAGGCGGCGGTTGTAATCGCCCATTGTTTTTTTTGTGAGGGAGGGTATTTGGTATCGGGGAGAGAGAGGTGAAGAGAGGATTTCGGCGGGGTGTGGTCAAAACCACCAACTCAAGGCCCCGAAATCACGGTGAGGACCGAATTTTATATTACTTCTATGCTGCTACAAAACGGAGCAGCTGCTGAATTGCTGTGATGACGCTGTAGGATTTTGTAGCAGCCCCGTAATACTAGCTGGAATAGGAAATTTAATCCCTATTAGCGATTTACGCGTTCCTGCATATTTCCTCGCGTTGTGTTGTGTTTGACAGGAGAGATGGAAGAGCATAAATATGCAAGGCACGTGAGTCTCCTGATCTATAAGACGTCTAATCTAGGGCCACATGGGCGGCAACACCGACACGACCTTCTAACCCTCTACATGGTCTTCCACATCAGACCGTGATAACACAACATTTCATTCCCGCATACCCCATCAAACACGTGATGTGATGTCTCGGTGAAACGCGGCAATTGACCATCATCACGAGACATCTCCCTGTCTCTCGCGTCTCTCCCGTTTAGTCTCGTCTTCTCTGGAAGCGAGGGTGAGTGGATTCGGAAATTCGGGGTTTCACTCACGCAGGGACGGGGTGGTCTAGAACTCTGCATCCTCGCGTGGCAGTCTCTGTCGTCGCCGCCTCAATAGTTTCTGTGTCTCGGTTTATTTTTATAGACATCGCCATCGCTCTCGCCGACGCCACCCTCGCACCACACCCCATCTCGCCGCCGCCATCGCCATGGCCGCATCCCTTTAGCAGGAGTCAGGAGCAAAAGAGTTGAGATGAGCCCGTGATGGCGGCCACCGCCTTGGCATTTAGCCTCAAGCTGCCGTCTGGCGGCGCAGTGCAGTACCGTGGCAACGTTTAGCTATTTCCGTCTGTCTGTCTGTCAACCTCGCGTGCAAATCAATTCACGGACTCGCTAGTCCATTTTTGCCCCTTGACTATTGATTAACTATGCCCTTTCGAGCTTGATTTGGAGTGGATTGAGACAAGTAGGATGAGACTAGAGACGAACAAAGAAAAAGGGGTGTCTATCACACCCCTTTTTCTTTGTTAGCCTTCAGCCTTCAGAGCCCTTTTTCAACCGAGCGGAGCGGAGCGAAGGGGTGGGCTTGGCAAGAGCTGCCTGTCCAATCATCCCCCGTCTGTTTTGTCCGTCGGTGTCCCATCTCGTACTAGCGCCACTCACTCCATTCTCTGTCATCACACCCTAGCGCGACCTGTCATCCATCATCAGTCCAATGACAGCAGCTGATCCCAGTCCCAGACCACATCAAACACGAGACAGGTGCCTGGAATGCACCCAACTGGCGCAGCAAACTATGCCTAAACGGGGGATAAATGGCGATTTTTTATTCGGTTTGATTTGCAGACTAATTTCAGGCCCTTTTTTATGCTGCTTACCTGGCGAAATGCTTAAATCACGCCTTTGTCCAATCACGGAGCTCCGTTTATTTGCTTTTCGATCGGATTAATGCATTCCCGTTGCTGACTGGCTGCATTTGCTGCAACTCTCCCCCAAAATGCCTGCCAAGACCCGTCTCCATGGCTTCATTTAGCTGATTTGATTCACTCTAGTCCCTCTCTTCGGCCTCACCATCCAGCAATCTCCCGCAAACCCTCTTTTTCCTCTCCAGCATGCTGCGCCGCATCCACCTGTCGCTTGGCCCGCCGCCTCGCGTTTCTATCTTTGGCTATGGTATCTATCTACCACTGGCAGAGGCGGCCCATAGTATAAGACTATGATTTGCGCCATTGCACCCTCTTTTTTACTCTTTTTCCCCCTCCTCTCTTCTTTTTCGAACGTGATGCGCTGTTGATCTTCATCAACTGTTTATTCGCGACCATGTTTCCAGCTGCTTTGGCCGCGTTGCTTTCGCTTTTGCTTTTTTGTTCTAATACCGTCGTTGCGAGTCCATTCGTGGTGACTTCGTGTATGTTGTGCTCCTCCTCCTCATGCTCGTGCTCCCTGTCCGAGATGCGCGGCATAAGGCAGTGAACCTGAACTACCGAGAACCAAAACTGATGATCCCCATCCTAGATTACGAGGCAAAGGTCACCACCTACAGTGACTACACCTACGCCCTCGACTACACCACGAGCGTCGACTTCGGCGCGACCTACACCAGAGTCGTCCCCGTCAAGCCCACCAACACCGCCGTCGCACCCCTCTCCATCGACACCACCACCGACAAATACTACGACGGTGTCACCATCGTCAACGTCCTCCTCCCTACCGGCGCCGGCGAGGCAATCACCGCCGACTACTCCACAACCACTACCTCCTACAGGTACTACGTCAAACTCTCCTACACCGCCCCCACCGCCTGCGCAACACAATGGGTCTACACCACCAGCGCTAGCGCGTACCTTCCTCCTATGATCACACCGACGCCTACCTCCGTCTCTACGAGCGTCAGCCAGTACGAGGCTTTCGGGGAGAAGAGCACGTACTACTACGCTTTCATCGACCCTGCCATTCTCCCTACCTCGTCGTTGGAATCTATCAAATCGAACTACGGCCCCTACTTCACCTCCTCCTGCACGGTGCCTTACTCCTACCAAACCGGTCTCGTGACATCAGGCACTGGGGGATCAAGCAACTCCGGCTCGAGCGACTCCAGCTCCAGCTCCAGCGGCTCCGGCTCCTCGAGCGCGGATGAGTGTTATGAGGATTTCAGCGGGTATTACAACCAGTTCCTGCATACATACAAATGCCCCGACGGACGCACCTACGTAAGTCTCCTTCCCCCCAATCACCCCAATCACCCCAAGAAAACCCGCAGCTAACCCCCACCCCAGACAACAGGCCTCGCCGACCTCTCCATCGCCCTAATCATCATCTTCGGCTGGCTCGGTCTCTTCCTCATCATCGGCCTCCTCGAATCCTACATCGCTTTCTCCCGCCTCTGCCGCGGCCGCCACGCCCGCCGCGGCCTCCCCATCTCCTTCGCCTTCCTCTTCCCCTTCCTCTCCTGTTTCTTCCTCTGCTGCCACCAGCGCGGTTTCCAGGGCAAATCCGCTGAGGAACAGGAAACCCTCACAGCGGCGTGGAAGGAGATGGGCTTCTTCACTAAACTGGGGAAGTGGCTGAAATGGGGGTTTAGGTATAAATACCCTGATTTCCTGGGCGCGGCACCGTCGAGGAGACAGAAGTGGCAGGATAAAGACACACCTGTCCCTGTTGGTGCGAACGCTATGCCCCCGATGACGGGACCGATGGGACCGATGCCGCCGCCGGGGAGTATGTATGTTGTAGCCAACCCGGCGGATGGCGCGCAGAGAGGGGGCGCGCCGGGGGCGGGGTGGTATGCACCGCAGCCGGTGGATGCGAATGGGAATCCGGTGCCGATGCAGTATCAGTACGTGTACCCGCCGCAGGGGTACGTGCCTCAGCAGGGACAGGGTGCGCCTGAGGTTGTTCCGGGGTCTGTTCCGGGAGCGGTTGTAGGACCCCAGTCAGGAGCACCCTCTGGACCTCCACCGGGAATCCCGAGGAGTCTACAACCAGGCCAAGGATCACCGCCGTTGCCGACTAGACCAGCACCAGCACATATCAGCGCGGAAGAGCAGACTCGTAGTCTTCCTACGGATAGCCCGGTTAGTCCTGCCAGTGCTCTGGCAGGCGGAAGCCCTGTTGTAGCAGGCGCTGTACCGGTTGTGACAGGGGGTGAGGTTGTGGGTAGGTCGGAGGTTGTGCATGAGGCTGATTCGGGGGAGGTGGGGGGGGGGAAGGGGAAGGGTCCGGCTTTGCCGTAAGGGGGTGGGGATGAAGAGGGGGTGAGGGAGTAAGGTGGATTGTTGGATAGATTTTTGGATTAAGATACCATAGCTTGGGGGATTTAATGAGTTGTTTATTTGAGTATGGTTTTACGGGAGTGAGTAAGTGATGGGTTGTGATATCGAAGCCATGAAGCACTATACAACAACCAGATTCATTTCTCAACACCAGCTGCTATATCCTCCACCTCCTGCAAAACCACCAAAGCGCCAACACCCCCCCCACAAACTCCCCTGCCGTTCTCCTTTCCCCACAGAAGGAAACCTCACTACGAAGGGCCTGCGCTTTGTATGTAACCACCACCATCATTTAGTGACGTTTACTATGCCTCTGTCCATTTTATTACCATAGCAGTCGTCAGCTCATCCAGTCTGGCCACCACCACTATAGCGATCCTTAAACACATTCCGACCCTCCGTATGACAATGAGATTGTCTGTTGACCAGTTATGCAGAGAGGCTATGCAGGTATCCAGAAATGGGAATCATACTCTCTCTACTGATATCCTAGGCGGAATCAGGAGCTACGTGGATAAAGTGGTATCATCTGCTGAGGAGGAGATCACCAAGCAGAGCGCATGAGCACTATTCGGCACATCTATCCGATACAGCAGCAGCGATGATGAGACGCCACAGGCAAAGAAAACGAAAGTTGATGATGCTCAATCTCAACATGAGGTCACATCGACGACGGTATTGGGGCGGTGGTGGTATTGGGGTAATGACAGCATTAGGGGAACGATAGCGGGGGGGTAGTGACAGGATTGAAGGGCAACGACGGGATTGAGGCGGTGACAGGATCGAGGTGGTGACAGCATGTATTTGATCGAATATTATCCCCGAATATTAGATGCAACAACAAATAACCTACCAATAACATCTTATATCCCACGGTCCTTGTGGACCATTTCTTATTCCCAAGCCCATGGATGGTTTTGTGCGTGCCCCTGTAGATTGAGTTCCACACAGCAGTTATATATTACCGTGCTCGAAGCTGCGAATCACAACTCCTTCAGAATCAGCGACAACTTGTGAGATGAGAACAGTTACCTGATATATACTGTAGATTCCTCTGAGCCGTAGTATGCATACGAACTACTTTAATTTATACCTCCCAACTATTTACAACGCCCACCCTACCGCAAGTCCTCATTATCAACGATGCCAGATTCCCCCCAAGATTCCTGTCTTGTACGCTCGACGACTATAAAAACAAGATAAAGTGGAAGAAAGACCGCCAAATAATGAAATTGGCAACGGTCATCCGTTTATATATAACAACCGATTCAGAACAATCTAGCCACACATTTGAGAGGCGGTTCGAGACTCATGCTGTTGTTTGGGCTGGGTATCACGGAGTGAGAATGGAGATACCTGTTTCGACGGGAATTGAGGCGGTAACAACATTGCAGCGACAACATCGAGGTAGTGACAGCACCGAGTTGGTGACAGGATTGAAGCCCTCTTCGCTCAACGGAATAGGTTGGGGCTACCTTTCTGTAATCGGTCGTGGATCCTGGGATATTGGCTGCAACATTACACTGGGAGGCCAATTGAACCCAATGCCATTGCTGTCATTGACCTTGTCTAAGTCCCATCCATACTTACTACTATAATTTATACTTCAACAATGGTGCACAGCATCTACATTCTCAACCCGTAAGCACTTTCTCATCCCAATCACGTGATATAATATGCGTTCGTGTCAATTGAGGCTTAGCCTTTTAAGATTACCCCTGTGCCACCCCCCTAGCGCGGTTGTTCCTGTCGAACCCTGAAATTGTACGCGGGATAGACAGACCCCTGCGGCCGCCGCGTAGGACCTGTAAATTTGGGTAGACGCCGACGACAACGACGACTACAAACGGCCTTTTCTTGACTTTTGATCGCGCAAGAGATTGTGTGTGTGTACTGCATTGACGAGCGGCCTGTTTTTGAGAGTTAGAATCAGCGGTGAAGCGAGAGAGGGTTGCGATACGCCTTGCGATACGCCTTGACGGGTACTACGAATTTCTACGAAGCGACGACGCTCTCCGGACGCTGTACGGGTTTTGACCACGAAGAAGCATTGGCAGCGAGCGTTTGATTGGGATAACTATGCATTGATAGCAATTGCGCTGTGAGCTCTCTGTACGACTTGGATATACGCGCTGTCACCCTCAATTGGGACGGCATTGACATACTTGGGATTGAAGACTCGGAAAAGGAGCAGTTTGGTAGAACTGGAAAGAGGAGGAACATTATAAACTGCACCAAAACACACAGCTTGCGACAAAGCAGCCATCCCAGCGAACATGCCAGCACCAAGCAACCAAGAAGGGAACGCACGCTACAGTCAATCGCGACAAGCCCAACCCCTCCACAACCGCCTCGCAAGCAACAGCTCCTCCGTGCAAAGCTATCCCACCTCCCAAGCCTCACAAGCCCCCCGGTCAAGCCTGAACGGCAAAATGCTCCTCGACGGCTACCACGGCGACATCCTCAACAACTTCGAAGGCGCCCCTCCGAAATTCAATCCCAGAAACCCGAATCGCACAAACAGCTCCCCGCTCCTCGACGCAAATGACCCGATTCAAATGCACCTCCTCGTCTCCACGGCGCTCGAGGACGCGACTGGCTACGCGATCCTCGCGCCGGAGGAGGTGGATAGCTTGCGCAAGCAATGCATCCGCCTAACGCAGCGCATCGAGTCGACCCGCCAAAACCTCGCCGTGCAATCGAAATACCGAGACGCAGCCATCAACATGGGAAAACTCTACTCCGACGGTAGCAGCGGGGACGGCAAGCGTCGCAGCCGCGGCAGCCTCGGCCTCAAGCGAAACAGCCACACGGACCAAAGCCGGGAAGCGGAAGCCGAGCGCGCGGCGAGCGAGCGGCGGTGCGAGGAGTTGGCGCAGGAGCTGTGGGGGCTGGAGAAGAGGTTGATTGAGCCGCAGACGGCGTTGTTGCAGCATACGGCCGGGATATTGCAGATGACGCATAAGCCGAAGGGGAAGGGGCGGAGGGCGTCGCAGGGAGGGATGCCGGGGAGTCCGGAGAGTATGTATGCGTATGATGCGAGGGGGAGTGTGGCGCCGGGGGAGGATATTTTTGATGAGAGGAGTTTGTATAGGTCGTTTGATCGGTTGGATCATGGCGAGGGGGATAGAGCGGTGGTGGAGGCGCCGAATGCGGCGCCGAATGGGATGGGTGCTGATGCGGAGGCGAAGCTGAAGGAGCTTTGGGAGATGATGCATCCTAGGGGTCAAGATGGGGAGGATGAGGCGCCTGTGCGGGACTTTTCTCTGCTGGCCTTCACGTCGAAGGTGCAGTCGCTTCACAGCCAGTCGGCAATGCTGAATGATCAGAAAGAGGTGCTACAGCGTCAAATCAAGCAGCAGCGCGAGCTGAACAACAAGTCCGACGAGACCAAAGACCGCGAGATGGCTGAAATGGAAACCCAACTAAAATACACCCAAGCCACCCTCTCCCAAATGGAAGCGCAAGCCCAGACCCTCGAATCCAAGCTCGCAGACGCCCTAGACCAATCCTCCCGCTCTCAAGGCGAAGACACCCTCGCCCTCCACTCAAACATCGATAACCTCCAAAACGAGCTCGACACCCTCCAAAACCAGCTTGAGGACCGCCAAAACGACCTCGAAGACCTCAAATCATCCCACGCCATCGATCTCGCTGAACTCAAATCCACCAACGCTGTGGACCTCGCGGACCTGCAATCCCAACTCACCGGCTCCGCTGAGCACATCTCCGCCCTGCAACTGGCGAAATCCACAGCAGAGGCACATATCGGTGATCTCACCGCTGATCTCGAGAAAGCGCGTAAAGCAGAGGCGCAGGTTGTTAGTTTAACCGCTGATCTCGAGGAGGCGCGGAATGCCCAGTCTTCTCGCGCAGTCGATGAGGATGAGCTCGACGCGAAGAACATGGAAATTGCCCGCCTCCAAACCGAAGTCACCATCGCCCGCGCCGAGCTCGACGGCGCCTACGGCTCTCGCGCCCAGCGCGCCGCGGAAGTAGCTTCTAACCCCGCTATACAGAAAGAGCTCGACGCGCTCCGCCGCGAGCTAGGGGAGACGATCGAGGAGTACGAGGTCCTCACCAAAGCCTCCATTGAGGGGGAGCGCGAGCGCGAGTTGCTGGAGAAGGAAATTGATCGCCTCCGTGATGAGAGGGAAAGCCTTGAGGCGAAGTTGAGCGATGAGAGGGTGCGCTGGATGGGGGTGAAGAGTCCGGGGCCTGATGGGGCGGGTGCGCAGGCGGGGGTGGGGGCGGGGAATACGAGTACGGCGGTGTTGAAGAATGAATTTAAGAAGATGATGAGGGATACTAGGGCGGAGAATGCGAAGGCGCTGAGGGTGAGTTGTTCTGTTTTTGGTTTGATAAGGGGATGAGGCTAATGATTGTATAGGCTGAGCAAGCGGAGAGGAGGAAGTTGGAGGATGAGCTGCGTGCGTTGAAGAAGGCGCAGGGGCCGGGGAAGTCGAGCTTGAGCCAGAGTACGCTTGGGTCATAGACGGACTGTCCCTCCTGCTCGGATGATGATGCGTGTTAGCGCAGCGGGGTTGGAAACGAATTATGTGTATATTTCAAAAGTGGCAACGCGGTTTTTTTGTTAGAAGAAAGAAGGGGGTGATTAGGGGGCGTAGATTGGGGTACGAGGTAGAAGATAAGATGTACGGCATATTTTTAAACCGGATGGGTGGGTGGGGGTTGAGGAGAAAAGGGGGGGGGTAAGGCATAGACGGGCGTTGAGATGGGGAGATATGTTCAATTTACCAGCATTATTTTGGTTTGACCTGTGGTGGTTGTGGGTTACTTGTGGGTTTGTGTGTGCTGAGATGGATGATATCTTGAGAGTGAATGGTGTTTCGTGAGCTCGTCTATTGGTGCTTTCTGGCTTGGGTGGTGAGTCGAAGTATAAATTGCTCCGATTCAAGTACAGACCGGACACTGCGTTGTCCCCGCCCATGCGGTTGACAATATTATTCACGGTGTCATTGATTTCCTTCACGAATTTCTCAAACAGTATGGTATCGGCAAGTGCATCTCACAAACATGCTTCGAGTGCGGCAAGTTCTTGATTTCCATTATCGTTTTTGATAGTGCCACCTGACCGCAAGATAGACCATGTATCATCTTCTTCTAAGAATCAACATGTTGTGGAGTCGGGCGTAGAGCCCTGACTGAACGATAGATATAGCCTCCTCCACATCTCCGATCTCCTGATATCGTAAACTCTTAGCCATTTGGTGAGCTACGTCCTCAAAAATCAGACCGCAGGTTTCAATTCTAGCTATATAATCCCATCATCTAGGCTCCTATGCTACACCGGGTACGAAGTCCACGACAAAACTTGATGATGTGACGTCGGTCGAATGAGAACCGACGTCCGTTCGTCCAGGCCCAAGTGTTCGTGCCAAGACGGTTAAACTACCCCACGCTGTACCTAGTCGCAATTTACCCTTCCCCAACCCGTGGCGTTCTCTCCTCACAACTAACCCTGCAAATGGCAAGGTCGCTCGGAATTCTTGAATTGACAGACGGGCGATCCTCGCAGAAACGGAAGTTATGTTGTTCCACCTCTGAGAAATTTCTGAGCGGACTTTACTTCGGCCGCTGTTGGAAAGGGCGGGGGAGGGGCAAGGTAAGCCACAGCTGGATTGTGTTTCTGAGGACGGCGAGGTTGTATTTATATAAAGTCGCTGCTATGAAACATGTGGTCATGGAGGCAAATCTTCACCCTGAGCAAGTATGATATTCAATAAGCTACTCTTGGCGCTGCTTGCCGCGCGTTCCATTGAGGCTGCCCCGCCTTCCAGGCGCGCGCATTTCGATTGGGATAAGACGGACTTCGTGTATGTTCCTACTAAGTCACTTGACGAATTTTCCTCACTGACTAACTCTTAGACTCGCGTTTGGCGATTCGTATACCTTTGTGCAGGGTACAGACGGGAACAAAGACTTCTCATTCATTGGCGATAACTTTAACTTGAGTTACACTAAGGAGAAGTTGTATGGAGACAAGATTGTCAAAAATCAGGTAAGTAACGTGCTTCACCCGAGATATTGGAGAGTTCTGATATTTGAAGACGTCTGCTGGGGGACCTAATTGGACCGAGTACTTGACGGGCTGCTACGAAGGCTTCCCGTGGAAATGCAAGAGGCCATTGTGGAACTTTGCGTTTGCGGGATCGGATATATCAGTTGAATAGTGAGTCTACGTCTTGGAAGTCCATTCCTTCCTTGAAATGAGTTAATGACTGTAATAAAAGTACCCCGTTACACCATGACTACACCGTCGATTTTGTCAACCAAATTGAGCAATATGACTCGTATGGTGATAAACATCTGCCAAAAAATAGGAAGAATGCTCTTGTTGCGATCTGGATTGGGTATGAGTCCGCCGTCGCCTGAAACTGCGAGACACTGTGCTAACAGTATGATGATAGAATTAATGACATTTCGGACTCGGCCAAATATGCTTTGAATGTTACTGGTGTAAATTACACAAGTTTACATACGAAGATGATTGAAACCCAGTTCCAAGCAATGGTAATTATAAGAATCCTATCCACCAGAGGCTTCCTTCATTGAAAGATGAACAGAGACCTGACCTACATCGTCATTTGCTAATACTTCCCCAGGAAACTCTCGAAGCTGACGGATACCACAACTATCTTGTTATGGGACAGCCTCCCAGAGATAGAACGCCTGCTGGCCTCATCTCTGAACACCCATTGCCCAACAAGACTATGTTTGCCAACTGGGACCATATCATAGCATCGACCGCTCGCAAGTTCGAAGAGAAACATCAGGAATCGAACGTCTTCGTATTTGATACGTATTCATTCCTATCAGATGTCCTGGACAATTCCGAGAAGCACCACTTCACCAATATCACAGCCTTCTGCAACGACTACGCTGCGCCAGATATTATTTGGAATTATGCAAACTACGGGTGTGAGCCGATTTATAACTATTTCTGGTTGAGTAAGTAGATCTTCCCTTCTGATTGGAAACTTGACAATGGCTTTGTTACACAAGATACTTACACATTATAGATTCGGGCCACATTACGTATCACGCCCACGAGATTTTGGCGAAAGGTGTAGCTTCATTCTTGAGACGGATGAAGCGCTAGTAGTAATACGTCGGATGGAGGTTAAGATAAACCTCTAGAAGCTAAAATCGGCATTGACGGGTTATCAAAGTTAAAAACCTCCCCTGTTCTTATGGAGAAGCAGGTGGATATCCATTTCGGCCTAGCTTTTTAGACTCTACTCCATGATTCGTAATTAAAGCGGTATAATCTGCCAATGATGTTCATAGAGTGCTGTTGTATCAATTTCAAGTGGCCAATTGGTATCGTGTGGAGTCTCATTATGTCCCGACTGTCGCGCGTATCAAGAATGTGATACCTTGTTGCAGCAACGGCAATCATTTTAATAGCCTCGGTATTACTGCCTGACAGATGTTAAATATTATGCAGTACTACTGACTTTAATTGTTCTGCGTCTGCATTCTTATAATTTGACAGATTTATACTCCAATGGGTGGGGTGATACACTAGCTTCTACGAGCGATTGGAGGAAAAACTTATAAACGACATTTATGGAAAACGAAATGCCATATTAAAGGCGTTGCAGATTTAATGACTTTTATATTCAAACGGCTTCCCCGCAAATATAAGCTTTAGACTGAGCAAAATTAGTTAGCTATAAAGGCTTGAAGGTCTTGGTTGCTGCGATGCACGTTGGCAATAAATCTTATCTTCGTGTACGTACTTCCTCATAACACTCACCATGTTTCAAAACCTTAAATTTGTAACTGCCATTCTGGCAGTTATTTCAGGAGTGGCTGCCCAGAATGCCTTTGACGGAGCAATTGGTTTTGGCGCTGTATCAACCGGTGGAAATAGCGGAACTGTGGTTACCGTCACCAACCTCGAGGACAGTGGCGCCGGCTCCTTCCGTGATGCTGTCAGCCAATCCAACCGCATCATCAATTTTGCTGTCGCTGGTTATATCGTCTTGAAGACTCCTGTATCTCTATCGAGCCACATCACCATCAATGGGCAGAGTGCACCAAGCCCAGGAATCGGCGTCATGGCCGGCGAGATTTCCGCCGGTGGAAAAAACAATATTGTCATCCGCAACTTCCGCATGCGCCAGGGAAACCTCGACAAACAGACCGGAAAGAGCGCCTTTAACATGGGAGAATCATCCAATATTATCTTGGATCACTGCTCGGTTGCCTACGGCCAATGGGACTCCATCGACGCTGTCAAGGCCGTGAACATAACCGTATCAAACTCCATCATTGCCTTCCCCATCGGCCAGCAATTCGGGGCCCACGTCGAAGGAGGCCCCGCCACTTTCTACGGAAACCTCTGGGTCAGCGCCCATAATCGTCAACCCCTCGCCAAGAGCAATACACAGTATATTAACAACATCATTTACAACTACCAAGCCGCCTACACCACCGCAGAAACGAGCGGCTACTTCTCCCACGACATCCTCAACAACTACTTCATCACGGGACCGAGCACCACCAACCCGAGCAATTACTACTACCAGATGAACGAAAAGCAGAGCGTGTATGCCCACGGAAACTACGCCGATACCAAGAACGACGGCGTGCTTGCTGGTGCGTTGGAAAACAAGGTGGGCAGCGCTCTTGTGCTTGACGCGGCGTGGGATCCAACTTCCGTTGGTCTGGCCAAACTCACTGCTCTCGAGGCATACACGGCTGTCCTCGCCGGCGCTGGGACATCCCCGCGCGATGAAGTCGACGCGTTTGCTGTTTCGACTGTGAAGACGCTTGGGACGTCTGGTGTGATCTACACGAACCAGGCGAGCACTGGTCTTTCCAACGGCGGCTACGGAACGTTGTAAGGAGTTCCATGGGACATCATTGCCCAGGGGAGAGGAAAGATGTGGAACTGGGCGACGTACTTCTGTTTACGCCCTGTACATACTTTGGGAAGTGATTTACATATTGCTTAAAGCACGAGCTGGCTTTTCATATGTTTGGTAGCACTTGGCAGCGTATATATTTGATTATTAAAGCCTTTGTTATTATCTACGGTTTATCTAAGGCAGGTTTGCTAATATCAAGCTAAACTATAATGTGGAAAGAGGGTTCTAAGTGCGTACAGGTGATCAGGATGTATGCCGTTTGTGCATAACTGGCCGAAATATTTGAGGAGATTCACTCAATTAAAAACGATATGCTGAAAACGAGCAGACATATTAAGAAGCCTGGCTACACCATCTCAGTCTCACTCCATCGAAATCCATAACCCAGCCTACCCTGGGCCGTATTTTGAGACCACATTGCACGTGTTTGACCTTGCGGCAGCTACAACAAATCATATAAGGCAAGATGGTGACGACCGATTCCACAGATGGCCACACGGGATGAATGATATAGATGAAGCAACCTATCGCAAATCTGTGAGATACCAATTTGCGCCAAATGCGGTATTATGCTGTTGACCTTCTCTTCAGTTGAATCACTTGTTAAACACGTATCCGGAGTATCCGACGAGGTTGCTTCGAGATGCATCGTCATTGAAGCACTGTGCTTGGAGCGAGTCCCAACCGTGGATCAAATCGATCATATAACCGCTTGATTTCAAGATTACTAGAGACTGCTCTAATGAGATTGTTGTCACGATGCCATATTGGAGTTTCTAAAGATAAGGTTTGGTCTATATAATCAGCTATCTGGCGAAGAGGTGCTGTTGCCGTTTCGCGAAGCTCGCCATCGAGAATCCCAATGGCGTGCGGTCACTGCCTGACAGATCCCATTGCGATTTAAAGCGAGACAATGGCACCACACGCGACTGAGACAATCATTAGGATGGGTTAAGTACTCTCTCAACTTCTTATTTCATTATTCTTTCACTTGGTTCATTCATATCTGCGATTTCATAAGAAATGTTATGATGCGTCTCGATGAACAAGAGCCGTTGTTGAGCAAAGTTAGCACTGGAGAGCCTGAGAGCCACGTAATCGATGACGGCCTCTCAGATCCCGTACCATCAAGGAACATCGACGACGACGTCCTCCCAGAAACTGCCACCTATGGTCGCAATCTTGGATGGAGTGGCGCATATATCGTCGTCATCTCTCGAGTAATCGGCAGTGGCATTTTCGCGACTCCCGGCTCCAACACAAAATCAGTCGGGAGCATCGGAATCTCACTTTTGTTATGGGTTGCCGGCGCAGTTCTCGCCGCCTGTGGCCTTTCCATATCTCTTGAATACGGATGCATGCTTCCAAGATCTGGTGGCGAGAAGGTGTACCTGGAGTTCACCTACCGGCATCCGCGATTCCTTGCGTCCACTATGGTAGCTGTTCAAGCTGTTTTCTCGGCTTTACGGCAAGTAATTGTATTGTCTTTGGGCGATATACCATCTATGCTTTCTATGGGCACAATGCGACCGACTTCGCACAAAAGTTGGTTGCGGCCAGCTTAATGACGGTGATCACTGTCATCCATGGCAGTCATGTCAAGACCGGAATCGCGATCCAGAATGCGTTCGGATGGGTTAAGGTATTTTTGGTGATCTCCATGGGATTTGCGGGACTTTATGTGACACTTTTCCGACCCACAGCTACAGACCTACCAGCATCAGAGAGACACGCCTTTAGTTGGGATGATCTGTGGGAAGGTTCCAATTGGAGCTGGGGCATCATTTCCACGGCGGTCTTCAAGATTTCATATTCATACGCCGGACTCTCCAATGTCAATAACGTTCTGAATGAAGTTAAAGATCCGGCCAGGACGTTGAAGTCCGTGGGGCCAATTGCGCTTCTCACCGCGTTTATATTCTACTTGCTTGTGAACATCGCATACTTCGCCGTCATCCCCCTTCAAGAAATCAAAGACAGTGGCGAGCTTGTTGCGGCCCTCTTTTTTGATCGTTTATTTGGCAACCGTATTGGCAAAACGGTACTGCCTCTCGCAATTGCCGTATCCGCTGCTGGAAATGTCATGGTAGTGACATTCGCTGCCGTAAGTTCCACCTGCAAATACCTTCTACATATCACTCACCCTCACAGGCAAGAGTGAACCAAGAGATAGCCCGCCAGGGATTCCTTCCTTACGCCAGTCTGCTCTCTTCTTCTCGCCCTTTCAATACCCCTCTCGGGGGTCTCATCGTGCATTATATTCCCTCCATTCTTGTCATTACTCTTCCACCCCTGGGAGATGTTTACGCCTTTATCCTTGACGTTGAGGGCTATCCTGGGCAATTTTTTGCTTTAGCAACTACTATCGGCCTCCTAAAACTCCGGAAGAGCCACCCGGATCTATTGCGTCCGTTCAAAGCATGGCTGCCGGTGGTGTGGCTGAGGATTGGGGTTTGTCTTGCCCTTATTGCAGCGCCGTTTGTGCCGCCAAAAGGAGGTAAAGGAGATGTAAGCTTTTTCTACGCGACGTATGCTATTGTAGGAATTTTGATGTGAGTATTGATCTCCACATCACTGGGATTTTGCTGATATGCCTAGAATATTATTTGAGGTGGGGTATTGGTATGTGTATTTTGTCGCGTTGCCATGGTGGAGTGGGCATAGAATTGAAGAGGAAACCGATGTATTGGAGGATGGAACAAGCATTACAAAGCTTGTAAAGGTGAAGAATATAGAGGTGAGTTAATGGGATTTTGGGGCAGCGTCGGAACTGTGGGAATAAATGAACCTGATGATACCTACGAGACTGTGAACGAATAGGATGGGTATTGATTATGGCATACACTTAAATAAAAATTATATAGGCAGCGCTTGCAATAGCTTAAAAGCTTGAATGGAAGATGGCGTTAAACTACGAAGCAGAACCATCGCTGTCACTGTGGCAGTCTTCTCCAGCTTATTTCGACGAGTCTGCCTCGATTATAACACGACGCAGCGACGATTTTTTTTTCGCCTTCTTCTTTGGCAAGAGTCGGCGGGGAGTGAACTTTTCAGTAGAAAGAACAGCTCTCTGAATCATTTCGAGAACCTCCGGCACCCCTTCCCCAGTAAAAGCCGAACACTCCAAGTAACTGTCCATGTGGATACTCTCTGCGTACAGTCTTGCTCTTTCTCTAGCGGCAGTGGTATCTGGATCTCGGGAGTCGCTCCTACATCCTACCATAATTATAGGCATTCTTATTTCGGAAGGGAAGTCTGCAGAGCACAGCCCCTCAATCTTCCACTTAAGAGCTTGTAGATGATTCTCCACGTTTCCCATGAAGTCAAGTGAGAAGCAGTACAACAAAAGGTCCGCATTCTCATATATAATCGGCCCAACCCGCTCGTGGATATATGAAGTCTCCCAGAACGAAAGCATAGTTTGGTAGCCGTCTGCCCCGCGCTGTAGTTCCGTGATATTCATAATAGAAGAAGGTAATACTTCATTTGGTACCCCACCGCTGGAAGTGTCCACTGCCTCTTTGAGGAGGGCGGTGATGAGTGAGGATTTTCCAACACCTTCTAAACCATCAACGGCAATTTTCTTGAAACGGCTAGGTTCTGGTTTTGACGCTGGGAGATATTAATTAGTCAGTGAAACACGTATGCCAGGCTTGGTTCATACAAGACAATGATGTACCCGATGAAGGCGCCAGGCCCTTATCCTGGGATCCATGTTGTTGCCTTGAGGGGTTCGTGATGTTTCGAGGCTGCGATATGTGTCTCAGTCGTATTGCACAGCCACAACACAAACGAGCCACAGCGAACTCCGACATGCATCTTCCTTCCCTCACCAGCCTTCGATCTTCTATTCCGTGGTATGGCGAATGCTATGAACGATGGACCACCGATGCAATGCGGGGCTTGCCGGCGGAAAAGACTAGTATGCGACTTCTCTCGTCCGGCATGTAAAAAGTGCTTCAAGAGAGGGACCGTGTGTCCAGGATATGGCGCGAAGCCACTGACTTGGGTTGAGCCTGACCACAAAAAACGTTTAAAATGCGAGGATATACGGCAGAATGGTGAAAGATTAGCAGAGGCGCAAGATGCGGCAATTGTTATTCCTAAGAAACCGCGATTCCAAGGAGTTGATGCGTGTCTGAGCAGGTCATTTGACAGTCAAGCTGTCGTGCACGCTATAGATTACTGTAAGTATTTCAATGCGCATAATAATTTAGTGATATTTTGCGATCTAATACTTCCTTTTGTTTGAAGACAATGCCATGATCTCTCCAGACCTAGTCCCAGTCGAAAGTCCAGAAAATCCATCTCGCTTTAGCTCGTCAGATGCGCGCTTTCTCCCACCTACGGTTCTACACAACCTCTTCTCCATTGTATTTAGCCACGAGCTTATCCGCCGCAATGGAATACATTTGAATAATGGTTCTCCAACCTCCTCAGTGGCCGTGTATAGCCATCGGGGATTAGCTCTCCAATCGCTGAATCAAGATCTTTCATCCCCTGAAACGCAAACTAGCGATATGGTTATTGCCTGCATTTTGATGTTTACTTTGGCGGAGGTGAGACTATGTGTGTTGATTATAACATATGGCATACGCTGATTTCAACAATTTAGCTTCAGCTTTCGGTCTGCCGCGATTGGGACAAGCATATCGCAGGCGTTAAAAAGATCATTGAATTACGAGGCGGCATCAAAAATGTTGCTGGGGGAGATATCCATCTAGATTCTATGCTTGCGTACTTGATGATGTATGGCTGCTCTTATCTTGCATTGGCCATGAGTTTGTTGCTAATTGTCTCAACATAGTATTGATGTTATGAGCTTCACAACAAGTTCGCGTTCCACTGTAGCTCACACGGGTTCTTGGATGAATGAGCAAATACAATATTTGGAAATTATTCCAGAGCTCTACAGGCCTGTCCACTTGTTTTGCATGCCCAACGGATCTTTTTGTGGATATCATCCGAATCAACCAGTTGCGAGCAGCCGAGCAGTCGCCAACAGATATCCACCAACCAACTACTTCTTTTCGGGATATCTTAAACCATATCCTGCAATTTTCCCCTCTGGGGTGGGTTGCAACAAACTTATGTGACCAGAATCCAGCAATTCCATCTGATATTCACGCTATTGAGACTATGATGTCGGGTTGGCTCAGCATTGCCGAAATATACCATGCTGCAGTAACACTGTACTGTCTTGGTTCTCTCACCCACTTCACAGGGTCAATAGAGAGCATTGCTTCGACCTCTCAAGCAAGAAATGCGTCGTACAGTTCCATAAAGTTTCACCTCGTCAAGATATTATCAGCGACGGATGGAACGACGAAGATGAGAAAGCTCTTATTATGGCCCCTTGTCATGGCCGGAATTGAGACTGGAAGCGATGACAGCAGCTTTATAGTCTTCATTACCACACAACTAACCCTGATGAGCTCGGAGTTGGGGACCTTTGCTCCTATTGAAGCGAGGCATTTTCTAGAGTCGCATTGGACGTCTCTGGACAATTGTCCATTGTCACAAGAAAAGCCGTGGGATTTAATGTTTGACAAACATTTTGTTTTCGTTCTTTAAACCACAACCGTGAGCAGCAATCACGGCACCGTTCAACACACATTTGATTCTACGTGGTGTCTTTGACAAAAACGATTGGATTGTATTTGATCTAGATACCCTCTTTACAACCAACTATATTTGAATTTCTGGGGAAGGTGCGATGGAGTTTTTGCTTGGTAATCCTTCCTTCCTTATATATGGATGAAAGATCCGAGGAAGCTGTGATGAAGCTTTGCTTGGTAATCGTTCTTGCCATATACAGGGTCTGGAAGTGTTGAGGAAGCTGCGATAAATCTTTGCTTTGCTTGGTAATCGTTCCTTCCTTATATAGAGGCTGAAACTCTGAGGAAGCTACGACCGAGCCTTTGCTTAGAAATCGTTCTTTCCATATATAGGATACCTAGAAGTTCCAAGGAAGCTGCGATGAAGCTTTGCTTAGAAATCGTACATTCCATATATAGGGACTGGAAGCTCTGGGGCTGCGAAGAGGGTAGCTTGGTAATCGTAGCTTCCATATATATATATATCGGAACTCGAAGTTCTGAGGAAGCTGCGATGAGCCTCAGCTTATAAATCGTTCCTGCCATATATATGACCTAGAATTTCTAAGGAAGCTACGACTCAGACTTTGCTTGGTAACCGTTCTTGCCATATATAAGACTTTAGAAGTTATGAGGAAGCTGCAATGAAGTGTTGCTTGGTCATCGTTCTTGCCATATATAGGAATATAGGGGCTAAATGCTCCGAGGAAGCTACGATGAAGCTTTGCTTGGTAATCATTCTTTCCATATATAGCATCTGTATGTTCTGAGCGACCTACGATGAGGCATGGTTTAAAGTTTCGTGTATGTCAACAGCCATTAACAATTAATGGGTATGTAGCACAATAAACAATCTCTTGCTACAACAAAAAGCATCCGCCGTCCGTCTCCAACTCACAGGCGAAACAATAAAACTACCACCACCGCTTCCCATCTCGAACAACATTGGTACCACAATGCACCTCCCCGCCCCAAGTATGGTGTGAATTCCAGTTTTCCACAAAACTTACTTGAAATCCAAGCTTGCGATAAATCCTCTGCACAGCGGAGGCAAGGATATCCACCCCATCAATAATTGGGCCCCAGGGTGTTGGCGCCAATATATCTCCGTAATTCAACACAAGCCCATTAATAGGATTGGGGTACAGTGAGACTCCTAACGTGGTGCTGGCGTTCCGCTCTGGGCCGATACCATTGTCTGGAGCGAAGGCAAGACCGGTGCGAAACATTATCGGCACACGAATGATCTCGGCATCTGTAATACCAGTCTCGGCCTTTAGGATTCGGATGTTTCGCTGCATGCATGCAGCGATGGCAGTGTTGGCTTTCAAAATACCTTCCCAGGCTAGGACCTCCGAAATAGAATCGTCTGGGACGCCATGCAAGCCGCCAGGAATCATGAATAGATCAGTTGGATTCCCCACCGTGTCATTTTGGCGGGAAAATGCGCGCACGTCGCCATGGCCGTGCTTCACAGCATTCTGAAGCATTTCTACTCCGGAAATGGGGTCAGCAACAAGCATGACCCAACCGCGGCGACTATTGACAGGCAGGAACTGGACGATTTTGTCAACATGGCCGATGGCGAGGCAGTCGGTATCAAGCAACAGGGGATTTTGAGCCTGTGGGCACGGAGGTAGTCCATAATGAAAGGTGTGGTGGTATTGTGAGCGCCCATGATTATGCGACCCGCAGGGTACCGTTTGCCGCGGAACTCGTATGGTGGAATTGTCTCAAGATTTCCCATGGCATTGATATCGTTCCGCTCGCCACCAAGGTGCTGCACAGCTCCCACGCCCGATTTGCGGAGGTACTCGAAGACTTGACGGCCGGCAACGCGTTCGTCTTGGGCGGAGCGTATCATAATATGGAGGACGATAGGACCACGGAGGCCCGGCATGCTGGTATACTCAGGTTCAAGAAAGTCCTGAGCCCAGATATCATCGGAGCCGTGGAATTGAGTTAATGGGTACCTTCCCCTGGTTTTGTCCAGAGCATTTTGTAGGCGATCCACGAACCATCCTTGAAAGAAGTTCGCGGTCTCAGAGTAATTTCCAGCCGTGGTGAGAACCTCACGTGCAGCTTGGGCGTGGTTGTGTGTTAATACTGGCGCAACTCGCAAACGCACACTGTCTTTGCAGTCGACCGGCCATCGTTCACGGTGAAGGTGATCGCAACTTTACCATCCCATACGCCAGGGCGACAGGTATCTCTAGCATCGATTCCGAGCTTCTATCCTGCGGAAAGCTCGCGCTGAGAGAACACATGTTCATTGCCTGTGATAATCCATTTGGATCCCTCGAGGCGAAATATTCGAACCTTCAAGCGACTACTTGGGTCTTGTATCGTTATAGTCCCAGATGTCTTCGGACTGAGCCTTGGAATGGGAACAGTACGCATGGTGCCAAGTACTGAGGGGCCCTCTGAATGTCATCAGAAGCGTCATTACAAGCTGCAAGCTCCTCATTTGATGGAGCAGGTCCTGAGAGCGCTAACTTCGAACAACGACGATCCGTATCGCCGATGTTTGCGAGAAAGATTGCACCAGCATCGTTGGAGTCACTCAATTTATCGTGCAAGTCAGACCTTCCATGGATGTCAACTTTGCCATCTCGATTGGAATCTGCCCTTATGTCGACTTTGAGCGCGACTGAAAGGCTACAAGTTGCTATGTCCGGGTCAGTTGCTGTCTGGGAAGCATTGGATGGTCATACCAATAAGAAACAGGGAAAGGAGTCCTCTCGCCATTTTATCTATTGAATATGATGGTTGTATAGTAAAATTTGAATGAATAACATGAATCTCATGACTATCAAGCCCCTTTTATACCCATTACTCCCACCCAAACCCCCCAACAGCTCTCCGATTCATCTCCACACATTTTAGCCCAGTTACCAAACACAACAATTGAAGTCCATAATTTGGCGTTCAATCGCATAGCTATCCGGCCCTCAACTAAAAGCCTATAAGGCTCATTTTTAGCGTGTCGAAACGGAACGGGAAACAAAGATGGCCAAGACTGTGGATATCCACATGGTCATGCCAAGAGTGATCGGCAGGCGGTGCGAACGGTTCGGTCTTGGCCAACATTCTTACCGTCTTCGGTAAAAGATCATCCTGCGGACCGCGTCATAATCTGACAGTCGAGATGGACACTCATACTCTCTTCTCCAATTATACCATGTTATGTCAGCCCGAAGATAAATATAACACTCCTGTGGAACGCGAAGGATTTAGGTAGGCTGTGTCCCTAAGTTGGTGATTTCAAGTCAAATATTTAAGCAAATCCACTTGAACGAGTCTCTCATTATCATCGTGTTTCCTGTCCTCCTCAAAACAGTTGCTATTACTGACTTGCGATACCAATACCTTACCACCCTAATAACACTGTTTGCCTTCAATACTTTTCTAAAATCCAATCCGAAATGTCCCAACCACTAGTATTCATTCTCGAAGGCCTATCGAAAGGTTCCAACGCTACGCTATCTTCCCAGAATCTCCAGGGCTTCAAGACCCCGTTCTACGCCATCCAGCCGTCCCCAAATAAGAAGTCCAACCTCGCCATAACCCGTGCTTTCCCGGACACTTCTCAAGTTGGAACCGTACAATTCCATTCCCTATCCTCGAAAATAGAACTCGTCCTTCAATACGAAACAGTCTCCATGCAGCACGATGAACTCACGGGTAGCCGCCATGAATTCACCAGCCCAACCGTCAGAGGAGATAAATTATCATGGAAGGAAGATAGCCTGTTCGGCCATGGAGTTAAACTCGTAAGCCCAGATGGGCAACTGCTCGCACGTTTTCGACGCACGGATAAAGCGGCCGGGACAGGTTGCTTTGAGGTTTTTATCCCGGCTGAGGGAGGATTGCTGGATCTTGTTCTTCTGAGTGGGATCGCGGCCGCTGAATATCGGAGGAGGTCAAATATCGAGCTTGCGTCTGTTGGAGACGTTTTGGGACAGCTGTTGTAGTGTTGTTTGGGAGTTATTGGCTGGAGAAATTCCTCGGAGAAATGAATAACTGGTAACTAAGAGGGATAGTACAGGAGTGTAAGATATTTGTTGCTGGAATTGATTTTGAGATTTACAATAGACGCCTATTTTGGCCTCTTTCTCGATTTAATGACTCTATCTTCATCCTTGTATCTCGAAAGTAAGCGCTACATTTTTCCGTTTTGGGAAGCGGTAGTGGCTGCTCTTCCTCGATGGTGGTTGGTCAGTGCGTTGAATTTTATATCAATCCCCTCAATCTTATTTCGACATCAATGAATGAAGTTCTTCGATAGACACTTCACTGAATCTCGACTCACATAGCTTTTATCACTGCAAACTTCGAAATGGACCTGTCCCTTAACTTCCCCAAGTTATCATTGTCATGTGCTTGCATCGTATCTGCATACCTCATAAAGCTGGCCTGGACGCCACCAAACCCTGTCGCAAAGGACACCTTTATCCCCACCGTCAAATATTCACGAAAGACTCTTATTAGGTTTTGGCGCCTTTTCATGCTCTTCCGCTACACAGACATCGCTAGCTGTGTATTCCACAGCATTCTGATTCTGTTCTTCCCGTCGCCGCCAAAACGCATCTGTCCGAACGCTGACAATCTCTCACCAACTCTCTTCACTTGGTCTCCGTACAGCACTCTCTGCTTGGGCACGATCATTATATTTTGTTCAATCAGGCTTTTTGCATTCAAAGAACTGGGGAAGGACTTCACCTTTCACCTGACAAAGCCGAATCGTTTGAACACATCTGGTTTGTACTCGTTCGTTCAGCATCCATCGTACACGGGAGTTGTTCTATCAAATGCAGCGAATATCATGTTCCTATATCGACTTGACGGGATTTTGGCGTGCTTCTTGCCTGAGTGGATCGTGAGTCAGGCATGGTGGGCAAATTGGGCTCTGTTTTTCGTCACGGCTGTGATCAGTGCATATGGGACGAGGATAAGAGTTAAGAGAGAAGAAGAAATGCTGAAGAAAATGTTTGGACGGGAGTGGGAAGAATGGCATGCGAAGACAAAACGATTCATACCAGGTATTTTTTGAAGGGAGATCAAACAGTTTATTGGGTTTAACAAATGGATTTATGATGGTTTGAATGGAGTGTTCTGGAAATATTTAGCCGCCAAGATTGGACGTGTGGCCCAAAAAACAATCCAATATTCTCTCATATTCAACTATGTGAATGCGGTTCTGAATTCTAATCTGCGTGTGAATTTATCGAGACATCAGGGGAGTATTGCAGCTATCCAGGAAGGAACGACAGGTTCGGTATACCAGTCGTTCTTCCCAAAACTCCGAGAGCCCACCACATATTCCCATGATGCGGTTGCAATAGCCTCAATTTCTTGCTCCTCTTCAACAATGTTTCATTAGTTAATACCAACGCTCATTTTTCGATACCTATAAACCACCCCATTGGGGGCAAATGAGCGACTCCACGCTAAAAGATTTCGCCTTCTCTCGCCATATTTTGGAAGCTACTCTGCTCACGCAAAGCACTCCCGGCATTGACTCCACCGCCAAACAAAGCCCTGTTGCCTCCAACCCTCACCTAGAAAGTTCTCACTTGGTTAGTCCTCTCGTGGCGAACCTACAACGAGCCAACTCTGCCCTGGCTAGCCCTCCCGCGGCCGGTCATTCCAAAGGAAGCACCACTCCGGCTGGTCCTCCTGAGCTTATCTTCCCACGCGCTACCCTCCCAGAGAATATTGCTCTACCGCATAGCCCTCTGGAACCCACGTTTTGAAAATTCATCTCTTCACGAGCTAACCGTCCATGAACCAACCCATCCGTGATTGACGCTCCGGAATCCAGCCAGCGACCAATGTCAACCTACCCCACTCCACACCTTCATCCGTCACATCCTGGCAATTTGCACTCGATATTCTTGCGTGCCTTCCATTTCCCATGGGCCGGCATTGGGCGGCGGTTGGCGCTGGCTATCCGTGGCTTCATCGCGCTATATATGACGATCACGTTCATAATGGTCGTGGCGTGGCAGGCAAGGACTGAGGCAGCAGTTTCAACGGTGATGTTCAAGTTTGAGACGATAAGCTTTCTCTGGCAGGTAGCATATGCCTGGATAACGTTTGTAAGTTTTCCATGAAATCTCCAAGCGTAGCGTGGAATCATCTGGATGCGTATGGCCTGGCGAGCCTTGAGAGTGAGAAGATTGTGTTGCGGCATCGTTTTGGATTTCTCCAGTTAATAATAGTTTATTACCAAAACCTAATTTCTCAATAGACCTGGCTGTTCATGCATATCGTGTCTCCGTTTCATTCCGGAACACAGGATCATGGTTTCATGGACAGCTTGAAGATTGCGTTCAGATATCCCTTAACGGACAGGTGGCGCCAACTGTTTAGTTTAATTTATACAGGGGCAGTATCCCTCCCGAATGTTGTTTCTCTAGTCTACTGGACCATCGTGGTTCCCCATGATGTAGTTGATGGTATGTCGACATCGTGATACTGATAAAAGGCGGGGCAGCAACTGATACGTTCTACAGTGCGAGACCTCTTCAATAACGGTGATCTCCAATCATTCTGCGTTCTCAACCTGTACTTCATATCGCTGGTCGTTGCTCTCATTGAGGTTTTCTTTCTATCCAGTATAAAGCCTCGGGGTGTACGTTCTTCCATATGCGAAGATGTTGTCTTTGTGTCCTGGTAAAATTAGATTTACTTACCATAACTGACTCTTCCAGCAGCCGTTCTTTGTCCACATCCTCTGGTTCTCGGCCATTGGAGTAGCGTACTACGTCTGGGCCTTTCTTGGCCACATTGTGACAGGAAATTACATATATTTCTTTCTGGACCCCGAAAAAATCGGGGAGGAGAATGTTGCTGTTGGATTGATTGCGTTTGTCGCCCTGCTAAGCATCTGTGAGTTTGTGCACTTCAAGAGTCGGTCTACAAGAACTGATGGGATAGTTTATGGTGTTGCATATGGCATCTCCGGTGCTCGCGATGCCATTACAGGTCCATTAGAAATTCTTGGAACTTTGCACTTACCGACGTAAACACTATCTGAATGGTGATTAGTCTCTCGTGTGGTTGGTTTATGGAGGTCTCTGGAAAGTGTCTCGTGAGAGTTCTTGGTTTAAATGAGATAATGGCTTCACTGTGAGTATCAAGTGGATTTCGGGCTATGAGAGACTCTTCCCAGTTACTGGGAGATTGTAAATTGAGCATAAATAAATATTATTACTCAACAACGCCTCTTAGATTAACAAGCCCACCCTATTTTTCTGAGCTTGCTAGCAATATCCAATTATTGTGTGATTATCAAAGAAAAATAAAGATTACTAGGTATTGTTTGTTTGGATTCGCTAACAATATGTCTGTCCAACATTTGGCTACGCGCCTCAGGATCACTCCCCAGATCCTTGAAAGCATCATTCATGCTCTACCACACAATGATTTGACTCGACAAGAGTTAAATGATTTTGTGGAGGCGATCCGAAAAGTTCAGCAAATATATCTTCAAGGTAATGGCGAGAACTTGAACGTCGATACTGCCACATCGAAGAATGCAGAACAAGGGTCCAGTGGAGACACAAATATAAACCACCAGAGCAAACTTGCTCCAGGCGAAGAAGGTCATTGGAAGAAAGGGGAATGGACAGAGAAATACAAAGCCGTATTTGTCAGTCCCCATGATCGCAACCCTCATCTACTGTTTGTTATCCAGCCTTTATGTGCTAACTATCCCCCAAAGGACAAAACAGCGGTTCCCGTCGAAAACCTCCGAAACTACCTCGGCGAATCACTGGAACATATCGACGCCTTGATCCTCAAAACCCTTCCAGACATCATCGCAAAACGGTTACTCAAACGTTTTGGCGAGGATATTCGCTGGATGACCGCGAAATACTTTGGGGATCCAACTGATGATAAAGAATTTAATCGATTAGTCAAAAAAAGGGAGACAAAGAGGGGACAGAGGGCAAGGAAACAAGAGAGGGTCAAAATGAGCAAAAAAATCATGGAGAATAAGACAGTAGGGGGGGGTGCAGAGGCCGAAGCAGTTGATGAAGTGGTTGGCAGAGAGAGTGAAGGAGATGGTGTTGGTGAAATGCTAGGCCTTGACCTAAAACAAGATGATGGCGGTGTTAAAACATATGAGGAAGGAGCCATCCATCCTCATGATCGCACGAGTTTGCAACCTTCTGGTAGTGGACAACGTTTCCTCATCAGCGATGATCATTTAGCAAACCCTCTGGAACCCCAAACAGCAATAGCGCCAAATTCTTCGCCTGATATCAATACCCAAACCTTCACTATCAGATCAAATATGAGTTATTTGCACGACTCGGTTGTCGGCAGACCGACAAGTGAGTCGCCGTTGCAACAGAGAAGTGAGGCAAACAGTCAACGTCTGTTTGTAAGAGAGAACACACAGACGGAACTGGCGCCAACAGACTTAGTGTCAGATAGACCACCGAAAGAGCTCCCGGGTACTGTTGAGGATCAGAGTAGAGGTCATCAGAACGACCTCCAAATCAGGATAAAAGTGGAAGAGTCACCAACGCAAGCATCCTTGCTGAAACGTACACCTCGGTGTTTGGAATTTAAGCACAACGCTATGGCTTCCCTGGACGATCATCAACATGGCCTGATTAATTTCATGGAAGTAACTCGTGCGGAAAAGAGAAAACACGATGAACTGGACACCGATGACAGAGACGTCAAATTTCCAAAAATTGCTGAAGAAGCAGGTGACATTGGAATAGTCTATGAGCAGACGGATTCTGATTATGAACCTGCAGAATCTGGCCAGATTGAAGAACTGGGGCGCATGATTGATACACTCGAGAGACCCCCTCAATTGGGCCTCCACGAGAGACGACAGAAGCAAAGCACTGGACAGAACCAGCCATATAACTGGCTCCCTCAAGCAGAATCTGAACCTTACGTTCCAATGATGGACTTACGTAATTCTCTTGAGCTTTCTCCATTTGGAGAGTCGAATCCCCCGCAGCAAAGGAAATATCCGGGGCCGCTGTTGAATGAGCGACTTCCAACCGAGTCACAGAACCATCCTGAAGAGAGCGACGGCTTTCTCGGAAGCCCCCATTCTCATATGCGGTCGATATTAGATGGCGATGATGCGGACACCTCAAGAAAATCTCTTGCTGTTTCTACAGCGGGTTCGCACATTCAAATGACGCGCGGGAGGCGGCGCAAGATCGCATGGGACGAGAGAAAAAAGTTTCTGAAGGAAGCCAAAGCCCTGAAACGAATTAGTAAGGACTTGAAATCAGTATTGGATACTCCGAGCCAGCTGATAGAAACTTTATCAGTAACGGCGGGCAACACACCGGAAAATCAGATTCTGTGTTCCGATGGCGAACTAAGACCTCGTGGCGACGAAGACGAGGAAATGCTCGTTTTCGTGGGGTGGGAACAAGCTGCGCAGAGAAAACTCGGCAATAACGGCCTCTTCAATCCGGTTCAGCTTTACAGCAAGTTCTTACGATCGAAAATGGATGATACCAGGTTTGGAATTAGATGGATGAGAAGCGACCAGGCCGCGATGCTTGTCTATGTCATCATGGGAATCGGAAGCCCATGCGCTATTGCCCAATTTGGAAAAATCTCGACTGCTATGAGAGAAGAATTGAAAGCAACCATGAAGTTTCTTTCAGGCCATGAAAGCTACGGGAGAGCTGCACTGAGGCTAACTCTGGGGCCGGATGAAGGCCCATTTAAACCATTTGCCGAATCAGTTCTTGCGCTCGAGTTTTATCGGTTCCTGGAAAATGAGAGGACAACACATGGCGAGATGCTCCCACTCACAGCGAGGGGCTTCGATTTCACAAAGATTCGGGAGCTAGAAATAAACTTGTCGCCAAGGCGTGGCCGAGGTGCCAATTTGCAAGCGCTGCAACGGATCGGATATCGTCTCTCGAAACTGACTTCAATTTGCGGCGATGGAATATTGGCTCTGGTACCCTCCTCGGGCTGTTTCGGGGATTGCCTCAATGTACTCGAAGATATGGATGAGGCTGCGTTCAAGGTTTTCCAGCAACATATGGACAATAATCGAGACCTATTCCTCTTGAAAGTAAGCACGTTGCTAGAGCCCTATGTGCGACAGGGAATGTGGGATACGCTTACCCTTCCGAAGCTGAGGCTGGAGGTCGAGGAGGGTTTTGATGAGTTGGCTGTGCGAGATAGATCTGATCAGTTGGCATTGATGTGCTCGCCATCATGGGTATGCATACAACTTGATCGCGGGCACGTTTTTAATCGCAAGAACACTCTTCAGCCTGCACAATACACAACAGAAACAGGTGGTGTATAAAAACAATAGTCTTGTTATTCCAGCGCAAACAGATGCATCAATGCCAAGAAAATATCCACATCAGAACGCTAACACTAAATACAAAATATTTATAAGCCAATGTAGTCACCCGTGAACATCACTATTTACATATGAACTACCTCAAATCCCCCCCTCTATGTTTTAGCGCCAGGTATTGCTAACAGTTACACTCTTCTCGCAAGTCTGCGGAACCGTGAATGAGCGATTAGGGTCAGATTCCCAGTTCACAGCTCCAGAACTCTGAACATTGATAAATTTGTACTCGAACGTCGTCCCAGCCGCCAGAGTTACTGTGGTCGACCATAATGGATTGGCATTTATATATTTCGACGCTGACAGGGCAATGGCGCTGCTGGTACTCCAGCTCCCGAGTTCAGAAATGGATCCTACGACTTTGATAGTCTGGCCAACGTTTGTAGTGACGACCTCGTTGAAAGTGACGTCGACGCTCGAAGCAATGGTGCAGGCTATGCTTGTTGGGATTGTGGTGCTGGTACCCGTTGCGACTGCCGTGCTCGTGCCCGTCGGCTGCACGCTCGATGACTGGCTTCCTCCGGATCCATTGATGGCAATGTCAGCGCAGGTCAGGTAAACCTGGCCGGTTTGGAACGAGTTCCAGCGCAGGGACAGCAGCGTGTGGGCCGAGTTGATGTTGGGGATCTTGACCTTCTTGGTGACGGTGTAGCCTCCGGCGATTGACGTATAGCATGAGTTCAGCGGCGCGTTATCGACACCCTTGCACTTGGTCTGGTCGCCGGCGCTGAAGCCGTTGCAGGTGAACCAGTCATTACGGTAGCATGATTGGCCGGGCGAGCAGTCAGGGTTGTATCCACAGGACTGGCCACTGACGTCGGTGCAGTCTAGCGTGCCGGCTTGGAAGCAGTCCTCTGCGGCTTGCTTTTCCGCATCGGTGGGAAGGTAGCCGGGGGTCAAGAGCTTGTCGACGAGGGCTTGGTCTTCGCAGATGCGGTAGCTGAACATGCCACCATGGTCACCGTTGTTGTCAACGCACCATTGCACCTCAACGATATCCCCCGCATTGTAGGTTACTACGGGAGAGTTGCCCCAGTTGGTTGCGGGCTGGTTATAGTCTATGCTGACGCGAGCATTGTAACCACAGGGACCGCTCCGTCCTACTGCTGCGGCGGTGAGATCAGGCCAGGCAGCAACGGGTTCGAGGATAGTGCATTCCGGACATGAGTCTAGATTTGCCTGAGTCGAAAGATTAGCGACTATTCTCTAGCATTGACGGAAGATCGGTGCGAGGATCTATTTGTTACCCACCTTTACTCCAAGGCTGGTTCGGCTCTCAGGAGTGATCAGGTAGCCATGTCCGTGGACGAAGGTGGCCAAACTGAGGGCTGTCAAGGCGGATAGCGTCTTCATTTTTGACAATTTTGGCGATCAGATTCGCGAGTTGAATTAGATGGAGATGGATAAAACAGTCTGGAATGTCTGGATCTTCAAAGCAGGTTGCCATATGTGAGTTCGCTCCATTTTATACCGTCGCCATGTCGAAACATGAGCTGTGGTCGCGGGCCCATAATGTGCTTCATCATGCAAAAGGGTCTACAATGCGCCGATGATCTATAGGGCCTACAGCATAAGACCGAAACATAGAGCCGCTGGCCGTTGGTTGGAAAAAACAGCGGCGTTGGCCACAAAACTTCAGATACTGTGATGTTGTCTGCCGTCTCAGGGCTTGGGAGGCGCCGAGGAGCGTCCGCATAGATTGGATGAAGCGCGGCGTCCTCGCTTGTAATGGATACCGAGGGCCTTATTCTGACGGTCTCGCACCCATCAAATCGCGGGGTTGGATATGCGGGGAACTTTGATCCGACCAGGGGTTGTTGTGGCGTTTTTTACCACCAACACCAAACATCACCAACATGTGATGAAATATCTTGGGTTGTGGGGTTATTATTCGATCGCTGGTTTAATATCCTCGAGATGTTCTTAGTCCGATGTAGGCCCGATATAGTCCTTACACTTGACCAACGAGTGATCTAGTCCACCAACAATAACCTTTTCCGGCTCGGTGGAGATCCGCAGTTGCCCTGACACTATATTTTGAAGCCGTCTTGTTAATGAGAATAACGGGAGATCTTGCGGGGAAGTGTGGCACTGACCACCCCACGATCAAGACCGCCCGAACCAGACACGAGAAAATCCACAAAAAGTCATAATATGGCTCGGAATCAGACTTTATTCCAGACCGACGATGAGTCGAAGTACGCGTTCCTTGAATGTTAGCTCAAGCCACAATGCGGCACAAAACTTATTCTCTTTAGCCCAAAGAGCGAATCGAGAGTAGTTAGTTCTTGGATATCGAATCTGAGCAACTTTAGACGAGCAACTTTAGACTAGAATATTGAGGCTGTAAAAGGGCCGCAACCTCAGTCAGATCGGCGTCGATAGTTGACTTGTGACATGGTTCAATGGGCCAAAGACTTCCAATCCCAGACGACGCCATGAGGCCGAGCCGAGAGCCGGAGTCAACTATGAGAGATTAACCCTCAGCTTACTACTTTAAGACAGCGCCTCCAGCGGCATACTTTGAGAGACGGGCCAGCCTTCCCTCGGTCAAATCCTCGTATTCGCAACTCGCCTCTTTAAACCCTCGCATCCGGAACTCGCGTTGCCTTTAAATGGCTGAAGGCTATCCACTAAAGCCATTGCAAGAATATTCTGAAGCGGGCCACGGTAACCTCAACAGCGCTTAAGTATGGAATGGAGGGCTTCTAAGGGAATATTTATCGGCAACGGAAGCTTTTCGTATCAGCTCCTAAGACTTTCCTCATAATTACCCCGTGGCAAGAATATTCATAAGACAGAAGCTGTGGCGACGTTAACACTCCTAAAGCATGGAGTAAGAGTCCTCTGAGTGGATATCTCGGAATTGTTTAACAACAGAAGCTTTTCATATCAGCCGTTGAGTCTTTTAAAAAGTTACCCAAGGGCAAGAATATTCGCGGGCCGGAACCTACGACGACATCAATGGGACCTAAAGTATGAATAGCGGGCCTTTTGAGGGAATATTTATTCACAACAAAAAAAAAACCGTATTAGCTGCTGAGGGTTCGTTGGCAGCTTCCCCATGGTACTCTATTCTATGTATACATTACTGAATGCGGACAAAACGAAGGCCGAACATCAGGGCCATTCATTTCGTGACATTATAACCGCCAGCTTCGGCCCGATACAAATGGCAATGCTGAATATTCAAGGAACCACGAGAACTTGGTAGCCTTGTCACGTCATCGTCTATAATTTGTCTTGGTATTTTTGCACGTGTTATCTTCTTCAAAATGTGTGTTCTATGCTCGCTCTATGATTGTTGTTGGTCTTGGAATCACCGGGCCGGACGGGTATTTGCCAGAATGCCGAAAGAAGGGGATCGGCAGAAGGTTTTTCCATTATAATCGCATACTAAAACTGATTGTGGGGCAATCACTTAAATGCGGGGGAGGCGTGTCTTGGCACTAAAGGTGTCAACTGCCGGACATCTCCCATCTCCAGTTGCGACTCGCTGCGCTTAAATAGGCTGAGGCTTGTTATAAGTTCTAACGTATTTCACAAGCGAAGGGATCACACAAGCGAAGGGATCACCAAAACACCAAAACGCGTCAACAGAGTATAGTTAACAATGCCACCACCAAACCAAGCTAAGCTGTCTAATCAAGAAGATAGAATACTTCTAGCTATCTAATTAATTAAAGAAGGGCATATTTAAAGTATTCGAGCTAGCGCAATGTCATACGATGTCCTATATACAACTCTTTATAAGCGGTTGAATAGAAAACCTTCTCGACGCGACTCTACTCCCAACTCACGTAAGTTGACTCCGTACGAAGAGTTAGCTCTCGTTTAGTATATCCTTAATCTAGATTCGCGTGGATTTCTGCCCTAGCTGCAAGCTGTGCAAGAAATAGCAGACCTACTACTCTCTGAACGAGGCGAGAGTCTAACTAGGAAGAACTGGACTACTAACTTCATAGCACGTCGTACGGAACTCAAAGCAAAGTTTAGTCAAAAGTACGACTATAAACGAGCAAAATGCAAAGATCCTAAGATAATTAAAGGGTGGTTCTCCCTCGTACGGAACACAGTTGCGAAATACAGAATCTTAGAGCAGGATATCTACAACTTTGATGAAGCAGGTTTCGCAATGGGAGTTATTGCTACTGCAAAGGTGGTTACGAGTTCAGAAGCAAAGAGCCGTCTAAAGACTATATAGCCTAGAAATAGGGAGTGGGTGTTAATTATCTAAGGTGTTAATTCATATAGATGGGCACTCCTGCCATTTATTATTTTCAAGGCGCAGAATCACCTCTCTGCTTAGTACGAGGACTTAGGATTACTACACAACTAGGTAATTACACTAAGTAAGAATGGGTAGACTTCAAATTCAATTAGGTATAAGTGGATTTAACACTTTGATTAGCATACAAATGCTCGTACGGTCGGAACCTATCGCCTTCTTATTCTTAATGGGCATAAGAGCCACCTCTCTGCTTAATTTCAACACTACTATATAGAACGGAAGATAATTACCCTCTATATGCCACCACACTCATCGCACATTCTTTAGCCTCTTAATGTGAGCTGCTTTGCGCTACTAAAGCTCTCGTACAGAAAGCAGATTAAAACCTTCGTATGGAACTAGCTAAACCATATTACAAAGCTTAAGTTCCTCTCTACATTCAAAGAAGCATTTAAAGCTACATTTACAGAGTAGAACATTAAGAGCGGATTCTAAGCTATAGGACTAGTTCCGTACGAGCTATAGAGTGTCCTCTCTTACTTAAATCTACGCTTAAGAACTCTAACTCCTCTAATAGTTAAGAGTGACAATTAGACTTTAAAGACTCTGCAAACTATAAGGGAGCTTAACTTTCAAACAGAGCACATTAAGAACCGCATTGTATGACATTAGAACAGCTCTCCTACCTTAATTAATGATGCTGTTAGCTGCCTTATTAAAGGGGCGGAAATGATGAT
>KV459601.1:5417-30808 GCA_001662645.1 Pseudogymnoascus sp. 03VT05 | reverse complement strand
GTTAGCCATTCCAACACTGCTATAACCTTTGCTTAGTCCATCTTAATGCTGTGCGTTCTAATAATGTATCCTAAGAATTCAACTTAGTTCTTATGGAATTCGCATTTTTCTGGCTTTAGAAGTAAGTTATACTTCCCTATTTTTTCCAGGACTAGTCTAACATGCTTAATATGCTCTTCTTCGCTTGTTAAGTATACTAGGACGTTGTCTAAGTAGACAATGACGAAAATGTCCAAATACTCATGCAAAGCATCATTCATTAGTCGTTGCATAGATGCAGGTGCGTTTGTTAGCCTAAAGGGCATAACTTAATATTCAAATAGGCCATAGCAGGTGCAGAATGCTGTTTTCCACTCTTCCCTAGCCTTAATTTAGATCAGGTTATATGCTCCTTATAGATCCAGCTTACTAAAGATCTTTGCTCCTTAAAATCTATCATGTAGCTTGTTGATTAAAGGCAGGGCATACCTGTCCTTTACTGTAATATTATTTAACGCTTAATAGTCTACACATAACCGCAAGGAACTGTCCTTCTTTAGTACGAATAGTACTGGACTTCCTGCTAGTGATGTAGAGGGTTTAATGAATCCTTTCACTAGGTTGTCATTAATGTACTCCTTTAGTACCTTCAGCTCTTTTTCTAATATCTAGTATATTAGTCTAAACGGTGGACTCTTGTCTTTCTCTAAGGGTATCTTGTGATCCCATGGTTAGTGCTTAGGAAGCGCCTTGTCTTTAGGGCCTTCCTAGAATAGCTTGCTGTATTCCTTATACTCCACTAGTATACTCGTTAGTAAGGATGCCTAGGCTAGGTCATTAGACTTAGTAGAGGTCGCACACACCTTGCGTTGGTCCTAGGAGGTCCTCCTCCCTTATTACGTCATGTCCGTTTTTTCATATACATAGTAGTTTAAGCTAACCTCTTCCTGTACCTAATTAATGTACAGATTATGTTGCTTAAGCCACAGCATTCTAAGGATGCATGCATGGTTGTCCATATGCATAATATTGAACTATATTGTCTCCTTATGCCCTTATAGCATAACCATCTCTAATAGGACTGTCTCTAGAGTCACCATTCTGTTGTTTAATGAGATCAGTTCCCTATCTACTACCATTAGTGGGTATAGATTAGATTTCAATTGCGTCTGAATTCTATAGGTGTCAGCTACTTTCTTTGTCATAAAGTTGCCTGTTGCTCCTAAGTTAATCATTACTTAGAGGTGTTGCTTTTGTATCTTAGCAACTACATATAGTTGCATGCTGCCTGTTATAGCGCATAACTGTTTCGCACTAGGCCTCTTCTTGTCGCTCGCCAGTAGCCTACCGTTAAGGACTCTTAGTTTTTTAACTCATCTAAGGAAGAGTAGTAGTAATGCTCATTATCCTCCTATGGTAGTCCTAGGGGAGTGTGCCTCCCTATCCTTACTGCTTCTTCTAGTAGGTGTGGGTAAGTTTCAAACACCTGTTCCTTCTTAAGAGGTAGTTCCCCCTTAGACTAACTTTGTCTAAGAGCGTGAACTTGTTTTGCGTCTTAGAAGTGTATCTAGGGTAAGGATCTAGGAAACAACTAATACTGGTGTTTCTTTTTCTAGTGGAGTTTGCAATCGTCTTTGCTGCAATACCCCTAGTAGACGTATAGGTGCTAGGGATGATTAGTCTCTATCGCATCTGTCATTGCTAGTTCCTGTTGACCCTTGTCCTACAGTTAGTCTTCCCTTAGAGGCTTGGAAAACGTCTCTAGTTGTTCTATGGCTCTCCGTTCTAGTTGTGTAGTAGGTTTTACTTCTCCATCCTAAAGAGTATCCTATGCCTTCTGTGCATAGTCCTTTAGGTCCTGCTTTCAGTCCTAATAGTACTGCTCGACAGCTTCTAGGCTTTCTTGTTTAGCCATAAGCTTGATTTCTTTCCTAAGCTATTCTTCTTGCTGGCTCTCTAGTCTCATGACTGTTATAGAGGCTCCGTGCTCCTGCTGGTTGTTGTTAATCTAGTTGTAATATTCCTATAGGTTGTCTCCCTAATTGTCTGCTAGGACTTGTTGTGGGACTTTATGGAGTGAGCTCTTATAGATGCTTTTGATCATGGAAATCTTCCTGTCTCTGTCTAGTTCTTCCTAAACCCTTTTGATCTTGTTATGCGCAAACTTAGCTATGTCCTTTACGATTCCTTTGCATTGTAAATTCATAGGTTGTTTTAGCGCTAGTTCATTATACGTTTCTTGCTTAGAGGTTATAAGGGACTCAGCCTCTAATTCCTCCTTAGAGCTTTTGCCTTTAGGCATGCTATTGCCATTTATTCCCTAGTCTTACTAGCCCTAGAATGTGGCGTTTAACTGTCCTTGCTAAGTGGCGTTAAGTTGTTTACTGACTTCTTGTTGCTGTTACCCTTCCTCAGTTGTCTGCAGTCTCTAGCTATATAACTAGGCTTATTGTAGTTAAAACAGAGTCTTTCCTTAAACTGCCTGTCTTTCTTAGGGTTGCAGGGCTATCTAGGTTTAAACATGGCATTAAGTTCCATAGGGTCTAACCAGCAGTTATCCCTTAGGTGATTGTCTCTTCTACAGCCTTCGTTCTTCTAATACTTATTATACCTCCTAGGTCCATTATAGGTTCGCTTTTCCTTCTGAAACTCGTATAGTTGATTGTTGATTCAGACTATGTGCTTAATTAGCAACACTATGTCCATTAGCTAATTTTCCATTTAGGCGAGTTCTATGCGAACGTGGCTCTTTAGACCACGACAGTAGTGGCTAAGGAGTGCATTAGTATCCTATTTAGTTTGGTTTCCATATCTCTAGAATTCTATGGCGTATATGAGGGCGCTTCTAGTCTGCTTTAGTTGAAGCAGATGGTCTTTAGCAGTCTTAACCTTGTTAATGTTGCTGAACATGCAACAGATTTCCTTCCAAAATCCTTTCTAGTCTCTGAACATAGACTGTGTTGTAGCCATGCTTCCACACGTGTTCTTGTGTAGGAAGTAGTCCTTAAGGAAGGGCTTAACCTATTATAGGGCTTCCCCCCTAAGGTAGGATGTGGTCTATAAGGCATAGCTGTCTACAGTAGGGAACTTGTCGTTGTTAAAGTACTAGTACAGTTTAACCTGTAGCAGGAATACTTTAAGATCCTTACAGTTGCTAGAGTACGTGTTAGGCAACTTAACGCGTAAGGTTTCCCTAAGTTCGTTAACGGCTAGTGCGTTAGGCATCTCTTCATTCTTAGGCTTAGACTTCTAAGACGAAGTTGGCGTAGTAGGGGCTTTCCCCTTTAAGCTAACAATAGACATGTTGCTTTGTGTATGAGCCGGTACCTTGTAGAAGTGGTGCTTAAAGTGTAACGCTAGGTCTTAAACGTATAGGACTCATAGAGGTTTCGTTGGTTTAACTTAATAGAGGAGGCAGGGGATCAGACACAAAGGCTTTTGTAAAACACGTTACTAGTATATAACAAATACTGTATTGAGTTGAGCACGAAGCTCCTATCTAAGAACTAACTATCTACTTATATAGAGGCGTTATGCTAAAGGGATATTCTGGATATTTGGATATTCCTAAATATCCCAACTATCCGAATATCCATCATGTAGGGTTAGGGATGCTATTAGTTCTAGAGACCTGTCGTCCTAGGAGTTGCCTAGCTAATCACATCCTAATCTAAGCCGTAACAGATATCTACAACTTTAATAAAGCAGGTTTTGCAATGGGAGTTATTGCTACTGCAAAGGTAGTCATAAGCTTACAAGTAAAGAGCTGTCTAAAGACTATACAGCTAGGGAATAGAGAGTGGGTGTTAATTATCTAAGGTGTTAATTCGTACAGATGGGCACTCCTGCCGTTCATCATTTTTAAGGCCTAGAATCACCTCTCTACATAGTACGAGGACTTAGGATTACTAAATGATTAGGTGATTACGCTAAGTGAGAATGGGTAGACTTTAAATTTAATTAGATACAAGTGGATTTAACACTTTCATTAACATACAAGCACTTGTACAATTAGAACCTATCACCTTCTTATACTTAACAGGCATGAGAGCCACATCTCTGCTTAATTTTAACACTACTATATAGAACAGAAGATAATCACCCTCTATATGCCACTACACTCCTTGCACATACTTCAGCCTCTTAATGTAAGCTGCTTTAGGCCACTAAAGCTTTCGTACAGAAAGCAGATTAAAACCTTTGTATATAATAGGATAAATCATATTATGAAGCTTAAGTTCCTCTCTACATTTAAAGAAGCATTTAAAGCTACATTTATAGAGCAGAACATTAAGAGCGGATTCTAAGCTATAGGGCTAGTTCTATACAAGCTACAGAATGTCCTCTCTCATTTAAATCTACGCTTAAGGACTCTAACTCCTCCTATAGTTAAGAGTAGCAATTGGACTTTAAAGACTCCTTAAACTATACAGGAGCTTAACTTTTAAACAGAGCACATTAAGAACTACATTGTACAACATTAGAACAGCTCTCCTACCTTAATTAATAATGCTGTTAGCTGCCTTATTAAAGGGGTGGAAATGATGATACATTCTGCTGTTCTACTTAAGGCAGAAGTTAAGGCTCTACAGGCTGCAAATGAACAGAAAAAGAGGAGGGAAAGGAAGAGTAAGAGGCGTATAATGTAAGGGGGCAGTCTCTCTATATAAGAGGGAGAGGATATCCTTTAGAGTGCTGAGGTTGATGCTCAACTCTATACAGAGGTGGCAAGTGAGACTACTCAGCAGGTGGGTTCTACAGGCCAACAGCAGCGATGTGGCATATGTGGTAATATGGGGCATAATGCTCGTACATGCGAGAGGCGCTAGGAATTAATTGCAATTAAATAAGGGGTATTATGTAGGGTAGTGGTAGTGTAGTAGTAGTAATAGGCACATTTTAGTGTTTTTGTAGCTCACTCGCTTAGGTGGCTCACTTGCTTGTGAAATATGTTATATTTCTTATATTATAAAGGATGACTTCTTTCCTACCTTCTATGCTACATTTAACACTATAATAATAGAAAGTAATATTTAAGGCAGGTTCTAAGGAGTAGGGCTTTTTCTATTTAACCCTAAGAGGGTAATATTAATACTTAATCTTAAGTTAAGGACACTAATGCCTCTAAGCTCCTACCTAGGTACTACTTAACCTTAGGTTTCTTAGACACTAAACAACCTAATTAAAGCTATGTTATAGTCTACATTTATTAAAAATTAGATTTTAGACTATTAAAATAGCTCTCTAACCTTAATCTATATAGCTACTTACTAGTTTATAAAGGGTGTAACGTATTTCATAGGCGAGCTGGTCACACAGGCAAGCTGGTCACTAAAACACTAAAATTTAACTATTACTACTACTACTACACCACCACCCTACATAATAACCCTTATTTGATTGTAATTAATTCCTAGCACCTCTTGCACGTACAGGCATTATGGCCTATAATACCACATATGCCATAGCGCTTCTGTTGGCCTATAGAACCCACCTGCTAACTACTCTCACTTGCCACCTCCATATAGACTTAAGCTTCAACCTTAGCACTATGAACGATATCCTCCCCCTCTTGTACAGAGAGACTACCGCCTTACATTATACGCCTCTTGCGCTTCCTTTCCTTCCTCTTTTTCTATTCATTTGCTGCTTGTAGAGCCTTAACTTCTGCCTTAAGTAGAATAGTAGAATGCATCACAACCTAAGCTCCTTTAGCAAGCTAGCTTAGTATGTCATTAATTAAGCTAGGAGAGCTATCCTAATGCTGTCAAATGCAGTTCTTAACGTGCTCTGTTTAAAAGTCAAGCTCCCTTATAGTTTAAGGAGTCTTTAAAGTCTAATTGTTACTCTTAACTATAGGAGGAGTTAGAGTTCTTAAGTGTAGATTCAAGTGCAAGAGAACATTCTGTAGGTTGTACGGAACTAGTCCTGTAGCTTAGAACCCACTCTTAATGTTCTTCTCTATAAATGCAGCTTTAAATGCTTCTTTAAATGCAGAGAGAAACTTAAGCTTTATAATATGATTTAGCCTGTTCTATATAAAGGTTTTAATCTACTTTCTATACGAAAGCTTTAGTAGAGCAAAGCAGCTAACGTTAAGTGGCTAAAGCATGTGTAATGAGTGTAGTGGCATATAGAGGGTGATTATCTTCTGTTCTATACAGTACTGTTGAAATTAAGTAGAGACATGGCTTGTATGTCCATTAAGAATAAGAAGGTGATAGGTTCTAATTGTACAAGTGCTTGTATGTTAATTAAAGTGTTAAATCCACTTATATCTAATTGAATTTAAAGTCCACCCATTCTCACTTAGCGTTATCACCTAATCGTCTAGTAATCCTAAGTCCTTATACTAAGCAGAGAGGTGATTCTGCGCCTTGAAAATGATGAATGGCAGGAGTGCCTATCTGTACGAATTAACACCTTAGATAATTAACACCTATTCCCTATTTCCTAGCTATATAGTCTTTAGACAGGTCTTTGCTTCTAAGCTTGTAACTACCTTTGTAGTAGTAATAACTCCCATTATGAAACCTGCTTCATTAAAGTTGTAGATGTCCTTATCTAAGATGCTGTATTTTGCAATAGTGTTTTGTATAAGAGAGAACCACTCTTGAATTATCTTAGGATCTTTGCATTTTGCTCGTTTATAGTCATACCTCTAACTAAACTTTGATTTAATTTCTGTATGACGCTTTATAAAGCTAGTAGCCTAGTTAATCCTAATAGGGCTCTCGCCTCGTTTAGAGAGTAGAAGGTCTGCCATTTCTTACACAGCTTGTAGCTGGGGTAGAAATCTACGCGAATCTAGGTTGAGCATGTACTAAACAAGAGCTGACTCTTCGTATGGAGTTAATTTTTGTGAGTTAGGGGTAGAGTTGCGTCAAGAAGTAATACTGTTAAGTCATGTACGTAGCGACTTAAATAGGACGTTGTACGACATTGCAGCAGTTCGAATACTCTTAATATTGCCTTCTTTAAGTGCTTTAATAGCAAGAATAATTCTACCTTCTTGATTAGAGGTTTGGGCTTGTGTTAGTTGTGGCATGTTTACTTTTGTTAAGTTGACGCGTTTTGGTGTTTTAGTGACTAGCTCGCCTGTGTGACCAGCTCGCCTGTGAAATACGTTATTATAAATAATGCATTAATTAGCATTACTAAAGGTAGAGAACTAGAACCTATAATAGGTAAATTAAGTACTAAGAAAGTGCTAGAGAGCTAGGAAAACACAACTATAGTAAGGAGAATCACTTAATTAATAAGGGGCATAAGAGCTATAGGATAAGAGGGATGTTATATAGTACGTAGAGTAGGAAATAAGGGTAAGTTGTAGTTAGAAGCTAAGGAAAGGAACCTAGGCCTATTAATATAGCAAGTGTAGTAGGACTAAGCATAATGCACACACTTGTTAAATTGTAATGAACACATCTAAGGAAGAGGACTCTAAGTAGTTTTAATTGATTTCTAGTGTTGTAGTGGACTTATCTTAATTCTTATAGGGTAGTTGTGATACTTTAGCTAGTTAGCTTGTTTAGCTAGTTTGCTATATATGTACGTTAGATATAAATATATAAATGTCTAGGTTATTAAATGTAGTATCTTTATAAAAGTTATATTTTCTTTAAGGAGTTTTGCTTCTATACTAGTAGTAGGTCTACTAGCCCTTAGTATGTTCTATTCTCTTCTTAGTTTAAATTTTCTTAATAGAAAGCATAGCCCTTAATAGAAAGTGTAGAGTTTTTACTAAGCTATAAATAGCTATATTAGAGGGTATTTAGGTAAGTATGTTATGCTTACTTAGTCTTACATTTTATTATTAGTAGTTAGGTCTTAAGTAAGAATAAGTAATAGTAGATAGCTAATACTACTATAGAGGTACCTTATTATATACTAAGTTTAAGTAAGAAAAATTACTATATAGAGTATTAAGTTGTTTTGCTTTAGCTTTTCATAATAGTAGTAAAGGCTACTACTACTTTATAAAGCTTACTAGTCTTACTAGATTCCTATATAGAGGTACTTAATATAAATCCTAAATATAAAGCTCTAGTTACTATAGCACTTTATATCCTAAGGGAATTAAACCTTCTAGGGAGAGCACTATAGATGTAGTAGATAGAGCTTTTAAGTTAACAATAACACTCCTTATATTTGCCTTAAATTACTTATTAATAAAGATATTTCACTAAGTGAAAAATAACAGCTTGTTGTATTAAGAGGTGTTTTAGGTGGTTCTATTCCCTTAACATTAATAGGCTGCCTTCTAGGCAGTCTGTCTACATATTAGCTACTTTTCTAGTATGGCATCTACCTGTTAAAGCTTCTCTCGTTCTATCTAAGACCTCTATGCCATCCCTATAGTTTACAGGACTAAGACACTTCATTAATAAAATAAAGCTCCATTTACAAACAAGCATACTTCCCATTCATTCTAATACTATATTAAAGCCTTGATTTATATCCTAGAGCCTCGACTTTTAGATTTTGCTGCTTATAACATTAGTAAAAAATAAAGGAGATGGAGTAGACTAGAACATTGTGAGAGAAACTCACATTCTAAAAGTTCCTTCTTTTCTGCGAACCTCTTCTGCGGCGCATCAGCAACGCATCTCTCTGCTAATGCGTCCATTGCATTATATACTGCCAACATCCTCATGTCCCTCAAATGCGCATTCTGCAACCTCTTCATCTCCATCATACTTTTACCATCATTAACTTCTAACTGGTCGTCTAAAAACCTTTTTAAGGAATCTTAGTATCCATCTGCAGGAAGAACCCGATTCACTAACCCCCACTGCTCTAATTCGTTTATAGTCAATTTGCGATCGAACATCAGGAAATCGTTTGCACGGTGTACACCCATACTTTGAGCAAAAGTCAACGCAGAGCCATATTCAGGCACAAGTCCTAGAGCACTAAAAGGCACTTGCATGTATGTTGACGTGGAAGCCAGCACAATATCTGCTACTCCGGCGAACCAGGCAGCACCCCCACCAACAGCGGGGCCATTAAGGCCTAAGACGAAGACTTTCTTGTGGTCGATGACCGATCGTAGTAATTCTAATGCGCCTACGCATCCTCTCAGGAAGGAGAGCTTTTTCTCAGCTATATTTGAATACTGCTTGTTCGAAGACAGCTCTGTGGCTATTCATATATTGTCAGTGCACAGCTTTCGTTATTTATGAAAGTGCATACCTCTAATATCAGCTCCCGCACTGAAAAATCGCCCTTCTCCAGTCAGGGTCGTAAACACGGTGTCAGGATGTTCATCCAGTTCCCGAAATGCTGCAATTGTTTCTTCTACCAGCTTGCCGCCAAACGAGTTTAGGGACTTAGGCCGGTTCAGCTGTAGATGTTTGGTGAGATTTCATTCAATATGGGGACTGGATAGTTAGACCTTGATGATCCCAATCTTGCCAGTCACTTCGACGATTATGTCGTCATACTTGCAAGTATACATATTTGCATGGGTTACACAAGAGTGGTCTAGCAGGTGTAAATGCCAAACAATTCAATTATTCTCATCGAAAGACAGACAAATAAAATCCATTCGCTAGACATGTAAATATGAATATGGCTCGGTATTTCGGTATTTCGGTACTTCGGCTCATTTTTTGGACTCTGTATACGACTTAACACTTGTTCTGCCGAGAAACAATTTTTATGGCCCCCTTGTTCAATATCGAGGACTATCCTCAGACGACATCCTTTCACGGCACCCGAAGGCCCAGGAAGCATTGAACTCACCACGTTTTCGTTCCATTTTTACCGGCCCAGATAGTCAGTTCTTGTTATGTACTAGTATGTCCAAAAAATATGCTAGTCTCAGGCAGGTAGCACTGCGTATCAGTTCTTGAAGGGTAGAAGAGGTAGATGCCTTGCCACCGGCAAAAAGATAACTGCTCTCGGCAAGGCTCGAACTTGCGACCTTTGGATCACGTTACTGTTTATCAATGACGTCATATTCAACATATGAGACCAACGCTCTAGCCAACTGAGCCACGAAAGCTGTTTTTGATTTAGTACAGTGTAAATAGAACGCAATGAGGCACGATTTAAAGCAACATGGGATTACTTATTGGCAGTAACAACACATGCGCCTTTACTACATGTAAAATTCTACATCTACGATCAGAGGATGACTCAAATCAAATTCATTGTGATAATTATCTTCTAATTTTTGAGTCTATAGAAATAGGTCGCTTTTCAACCTTCACAGCACCCTAGCTTACTAAAGACGTAATTTTTAAAAATCCCGTAGGAGTTGAGTCGTGAATAGCGAGGTGGTACGGGTAAACTGCGCGCACACGGCTGAAATTTAAATAAATCTCAGTTGAATAATACACCTACTATTTGACTTCTTCACTTATAACAGATATAATTTTCCACTACTATTAATTGTGTAATCTTGCGCTAAAGTACCAAATTATTATATTTCAATTATTCTTCTATTACCTAACAAATTCTAATATGTCTGCAGTAATCCCGCCTCTTGCCCTGCCATTTATAAGCGAGAGAGCAAAGAAAACACTTAATAAAGTACCTAATTCCTTACTTTGTCTAATAATTATGATCAATTAATAACTGTTGTTAATAGCTTGCAATTTTCGTTAAGAAAGAATGTATGGCTTCACTATGTCTAATCTTATAGCAGGCTATGAAATGCTAATTTAATATTATAGGCATACTAGCAGATGTAGTATTTAGAGCCTAACTAGGCAAAGGAGTTAATTGCTAGAAAATACAACCTTCTATTGTTAAAGACCTTAAAAATAAAGTAAAGGCCCTTAGTCTATGGAATATTTTTTTACCTAAGCATCACTATGAAAATGGCATAGGCTATACCAACTTAGAGTATAGAATCATAGCTAAACAATTAGGTAAGTCTATAATCACTAGCAAGGTAAGTAAGTTATTTACTACTGTCTAATTTCTGTTAAGCACTATATATGTCTAAAAGTTGACTAAAACAGGCATATAACTATAATCTACTAGATACTAGACAGTGTATTAGATGGTATTATACAGCCTATATATAGGTTCATTTTTATAACTAGTGTGTATATAATATAGGTTTAACTTAATATGTACTAGTACTAGTTAATATAATATAGAGTCTATATATTAGCTATATATAGGCTGTATTAACCATGTGACATAATGAAACATAATCTAAAGTATATAATTTACTTTAATAAGGGCTTATAGTATAGAAAGTAATGCATTAGGCTATCTAGTATATTCTAAAGCAGCACTTAATCTATATATTATAGAACTAGGAGAGAAGCTCCTTAGATTCCTTAGTTAGGGACAATAGTAACAATCTATTATTAGATAGGAGGATCTACTTATACTTAGCTAGCTTAGTCTCTTCTCTTAACATCTCCTAGGCCTAAAAGGCACTATATACATTAGAATCTAACTAAAAGCTATAAAACTTAGTATTATAGTCATTAGGGTACTAGTTAGTAAGGCTAGGAAGGTAGACTTATTCCCTATTAAAGCTCTATAATGTAAAGTTCTACTAAACTACTATCTATGTATTAGTAAAGTAGAGGTATAGGGGGGGTCTTCTTATAATAAGTTCTGTATATGTTAGCTAATTACTATAAATATTACTATAGTGACTTACCTAGTCTCTATGTTAATTACTAGAGGTAGGTTGTTAATAAAATCTAGGTTAGTGTTAACTTTCTTCATTAGCTTCATTTAATGTTAGTAACACTAAATTATAACAACGTCACTTTACTTTAATTTATACCTACACCTTCTTCCTCCTACTTAACTAGCTTAACATAAATATGTAATTTACTACTAACTATTTAGTAAGTTCCCTAATGTTATAGTAATATTTATATTAACCTCTTAATAGTAATAGTTAATAAGTCTAGTTTAAATTTTAGCTCTAATTTAGATTTAGACAACACTAGCACTTTACTATACTAAACTACCTTAGAGCCTTCTCTATATCCCTATAGTACTTATAACCTATAATAATAATAATAATAATAAGCACTACTACTAGAAATTCTAGTTTGTTAAAGCTAGCATTAACAGCCCTAAACCCTTAACACTTAGCCCTAAAAGAAGAACTAAATCTTATAACCTTCCTTTTTTATAGCTAGAAGTTTAGACTAAAAGACCTTAAGATACCTACCTAGAAGATAACTAGAAAGGCACTAAGTAAGACTATTCTAAAAAAGGTAGCTACTACTAAGAAGCTACTAAGATGTTATACTTATCTAAAGGCTAGAGGTAAGTTAATTACTATAATTAACATACATGTATAACAAATGTGCTAAATAAGCAAATGTGCTAAAATTCTATAACTACCCCTACTACCTAACTAAACATAGTATTTCTTAACAACACAACATACCTTAGAAAAGTAATAAGAGAGAGTTAACCTTAGCTATCTAGGCTATCTAAAAAGATTCTATATAAAGCCTTTATGCTATATCTAAGGTCTATTCTATAGACTACTATAAGCTTACTTACTACTTATATAGTATATAACTATAATGTAATAGTATAATGTATTTTATATATAAGTAGGCCATATAGACAAGTTAGCTACAAAAACACTAAAATTAACTATTACTGCCTACTACTACACTACTACCCTATATAATGACCTGTATTTAATCATAATTAAATCCTTATGCCTTATACATGTATAGGAGTTATAGCCTATAATACTATATATACTATAGCGCTTCTATTAGCCTATAGAACCTACCTACTAACTATGCTCACTTACCACCTCTATATAGACTTAAGCTTCTACCTTAGCACTCTAAAGCATATCCTCTCCCTCTTATATAGAGAGACTGCCCCCTTATATTATTGCCTCTTATACTTTCTTTCCCTCCTCTTTTTCTGTTCATTTGCTGCTTATAGAGCCTTAACTTCTGCCTTAAGTAGAACAGTAGAATGTATTATCATTTCTGCCCCTTTAACAAGGCAGCTAACAGTATTATTAATTAAGCTAGGAGAGCTGTTCTAATGTTGTATAATATAGTTCTTAATGTACTCTGTTTAAAAGTTAAGCTCCCTTATAGTTTAAGGAGTCTTTAAAGTCTAATTGTCACTCTTAACTATAGGAGGGGTTAGAGTCCTTAAGTGTAGATTTAAGTAAGAGAGGACACTCTATAGCTTGTATAGAACTAGTCCTATAGCTTAGAATCCACTCTTAATGTTCTGCTCTATAAATGCAGCTTTGAATGCTTCTTTAAATTTAGAGAGAAACTTAAGCTTTGTAATATAATTTAGCCTGTTCTATATAAAGGTTTTAATCTAACGTCTATACGAAAGCTTTAGTAGAGCAAAGCAGCTTATGTTAAGTGGCTAAAGGATGTGCAACTAGTGTAATAGCATATAGAGGGTAATTATCTTCTATTCTGTACAGTAGTGCTGAAATTAAGTAGAGAGGTGGCTCTTGTGTCTGTTAAGAATAAGAAGGTAATAGGTTCTAATTGTACAAGTGCTTGTATGCTAATTAAAGTGTTAAATCCACTTATACCTAATTGAATTTAACGTCTACCTATTCTCACTTAATGTAATCACCTAATCGTCTAGTAATCCTAAGTCCTTATACTAAGCAGAGAGGTGATTCTAGGCCTTGAAAATGATAAATGGCAGGAGTGCCTATCTATATAAATTAACACCTTAGATAATTAACAACTACTCTCTATTCCCTAGCTGTATAGTCTTTAGATAGCTCTTTACTTCTAAACTAGTGACTACCTTTATAGTAGCAATAACTCCCATTATAAAACCTGCTTCATTAAAGTTATAGATATCCTGCTCTAAGATGCTATATTTTGCAACTATGTTTTGTATAAGAGAGAACCACCCTTAAATTATCTTCAGATCTTTGCATTTTGCTCGTTTATAGTCATACTTCTAACTAAACTTTGATTTGATTTCCATACAACGCGTTATGAAGCCTGTAGCCTAGTTCTTCCTAACAGGACTCTTGCCTCGTTTAGAGAGTAGAAGGTTGGCCATTTCTTATACAGCTTGTGGCTAGGGTGGAAATCCATGTTAATCTAGGTTAAGGATATACTAAACAAGAGCTGACTCTTTATATAGAGTCAACTTCTGTAAGTTAGGTGTAGAATTCCGTTAGGATGTCATTCCTTAAATTTGTTAACGTAGTGTTGTTTAAGGGATATCATATGATGCAGCAGCTACTTAGACACTTTGAAACTAGCCTTCTTTAATTGCACTAATAGCTAATAGTATTCTACCCTCCTAATTAGAGGATTAGGCTTATGTTAGTTATAGCATCTTAACGTTTGTTAAGTTGACGCGTTTTGGTGTTTTAGTAGGCCACTTGTATAGGAAATACGTTATATACTAGAAATGTGTTTTATAAAAGCCTTTGTGTCTAATCCCCTACCTCCTCTATTAAGTAAACTAATGTAACAAAACCTCTATAAGTCCTATCATTTAGGGCCTAGCGTTACACTAGGCCTAGAAGGATCTATTAATTAGAGTTGAGTAGGAAGACCTAACTATAGGCCTAATCTTTAAGAGCAACCTCCTGTCTAAGCTTAAGTCTAAGATGGAAGCTCTAATTAACCCCTAGTAGCAAGAGCTAGAGCAAGAGCTCTAAATTAAGCTCTAGGCTAGAGCTAGAGCAAGAGCTCTAAATTAAGCTCTAGGCTATAGCTAGAGCTAGAGCTTTAGCTTAAGCTAGAACTAGAGCTTAAGCTAAAGCCTTAGCTTAAGGCAGAGCTAGAGCTTAAGCTAGAGCTGAAGCTTAAGTGGGAGCTAGGCTTAAGCTAGCTCTAGAGCTCTTAATTTTAAGCTCTAGCTCTAAGTTTAAGCTAGAGCTAGAGTAAGAGCTTAGAATTAAGCTCTCTAGCTCTAAGTTTAAGCTAGAGCTAGAGTAAGAGCTTAGAATTAAGCTCTCTAGCTCTAAGCCTAAGCTAGAGCAAGAGCTAGAGCTTAATTCTAAGCTCTAGCATATGACCTAGGCTTAAGTGCTAGCTTAGCCTAGGACTAAGCTATAGGTTGATCCTATAATTAAGAAGGCTATACTAGCTACTTAAAAAGCAAGGGTTTCTATAATATAGAAGTATACTAAAAAGCATAATATTTAACACTTTAAGGTTAGAGTTATTGCTTCCTTATAGATTCTATAGGAGGATAGAACCTCAACTAATAATAAGAGGATCTTTGCACAGATTCTAGAAGAGCCTTACCTACACTAGTATTAGGTTATTACATTATCTAGTATTATAGAACGCCTTATACCTATAAAATCGCTTAGAGTTGTAGAGCAGGCTCTATAGGCTGATATTATAATTCTAAGTTCTATAAAGCAAGTAATACTAGGGCTTGTAGGAAGAGAGGCTTCTACAAGCGTACGGGTTAGAATATCATGTTAATGTAAAGGGCAATGTAGTACGAAGAGATGCTGCTGTTATAAGGAAGGAAAGGAGTGTACTATACACTGTCATCACAATGACCATGACTGTGGCTATTTATCAGGTCTAGCTATACGTACAGAAGTGGCTTTAGTTAAGAGGCCAAAGCAGAGGAAGCGTGCAAGGGCTAATACAGAGGGTAATAGCATATAGATAGATATATTATTTACTATTTACTATTCTACAATTACTATTACGAGCCTCTACGGTTGGGCCGGCATCATATTCGCGAATGGGCCAGCCCATTCGTGGAGGCTCGTATCCGTGGTTGGGCTGGCATCATATTCGCGAATGGGCCGGCCTATTCGCGAATATGGGTTCTCCGCGAATGGGCCGGAACAGATATAAGCTTTATGAGACTGTAGTGAGATGATTTTCATGATAAACCCGAATCGTTACTTATATAATCCCCGGATGTATTGCAATCTCAGGCCTATTCTATACAAAACAAACCACTCGTCTTTGATAATCCATACTTACTCTCACGCCAAGGTGGTTATCACGTATTGGCCGAGGTTCACATTCAATACATCGTGACGATATCCGGGAATGACTCCAGCGTAAAATTAGACCCTTCATCGACGCTGAAATTGAAAATTCTCGCGTACGAAATAGGAACTAACACCACAAAAACATCCAATTTTCCTAGCTGCTTTGGAGGCCCTAACCACACTTCTTTCAAGTCAGGCGGTGCGGGGTCAGGACATTCGTGAGATGCGACCGCGATCTTGAGGTGCCGGAGGTTGGGCATAGCGGCAAGCATGGCCCACATGTCCCGATACAGTTGCGTCCGTTTGGTGTCGATGGGCGATAAACCGAGATCGATAAATTCCCATATCATCTCAATGGCGCTAATGAGTGCAAATCGCTGTGGGAGGACCAGAGATGGGAAATCGCACAGAAGCTGGCGAGAGCCAAAATCAAATGTTGTGGTGCTGTAAAGTATGTCGATTGCTTCCGAGTATCTTGCGTTTAAGTTAGCAGTCTGCAGGAAGATATAGAAGTCGGGGCAGCTAGAACGCCAATTATTTACATTTGTCGACATGTTAGTAGAATCGCGAAATCTAACTTCAGTCTTCCCATCATTCCGTTCGGAGGACCTGGATTCCCATTAACAACCACCTCTTTGCATCGGTCAAACCATATGCTTGGAAAATAACTGTCCATGGTTTGGTCCTGGGTGCAAATGCAATGCCACCACCGCCACTCTAAGATCTCTTTCTTGTTCGTTCTCTCCCTACGGTACTTGCGTGGTGCGAATTCAAACAGCAAGTGGACTTTGCGATGGCCGAGGACTTCGTCGTAGATGCGACGACGAAGCTCAATAGGTAGCTTCCGTAGGAGTCCTGATGTATGTTGACCAGGTTCATACAGAGACAACGATCTGTTTCGAGTTTTGGGCAGACATGGCTGAACATTTTTATCTTCATACTCTGGCCGTTTCGGACGTACAGTCTTGTGATTCTGCGGCTCGGTCAGGACAGTCGCGCTTATCAGTTAGACGGGCATTAAAACCTTGCGATTGAAGAGCTTCTTGAAGTCCACCATCATGAGGTCTAATTGATAACCAGTGGTCTACACGGGCCTGTGTTGATTCTCGTTCGATGTTATCGACGCTGTTAGATAACGTCGCTTATGGCTGTCAGACAGCCATAAGCGACGACATCTGGAAGTGGCAATACATTTGAAGATCGCGCAATACCGAATTTCATTTACCTCCTGCATCTGTATAAAGGGGGTCACCAAAGCCAGAGGTGGCCATGATCCGGTGAACCATTAAGCCATTGCATTAAAGGCTAATACGTCCCTAATTTGCTATCTCATTTGTTCATCACCATCACCATTACCACCTCATCTATTTAATGTTGTCTTTTTAGTTGATTCTTTACCTCACCTCAAGCTTTCACTCCTTTCAAGTGCACGGCATCTAGCAACCCCACAATCACCTATAAGTCACACGATTACTTCGCAGGAAAGTCACATAATTAAATAAAATCTACATGCCCTATATCCATGGGTGGTTGGGTAGCTATGTATATATATATGACAAGAGTATACACCCAAGTATGTCCATGACTTAGTATATGCCCCATTCGATAGTAGTATCGTGCACGTTACCATCGCAATCCACGACGCCCTTGGCACCGATCTTGCCTCCGCCACCAAACTGCTTGATGGATTCGTTGATGATGTCGATGATGTCCTGCGAGCCGACCTTAAACGTCACGTCACCGTCGGCGCCGCTCTTGCTCTCGACGCCGAACTTGCATTCGCCAAAGGAGACGAGCTGGCGCTGGCCGCTGATGCCGGTTGTCCAGGTGGCGCCACCGTCGCCCTCGATGTTCTTGATGATCTGCTTGCAGTCATCGACGGGAGGGGAGGCGTCCGAGGTCTGATCGACAAAGGATGAGATTTGGCAGTGGTCGGGGCCCTTAGCAATGCTGCAGGGGTATAATGGGTCGTCGTCGCTAGGACCGGCGGTGTCCCAAGACTTGTAGGCACGTTCGGGGGTGCAGACGGGGAGGCGGATGAAGCCGGGTGTTGTCAGATCGATCGCCATCAGGTCGTCGAAGGAGCCGCCGTTTGTGATGTCGACGAACCCGCCGCCATTCTCGTTGTTGTTCTGGAGGTAGCTGCGGACGGATCTAGATAGCTTGTTAGTTTAATTCTCACTTATGTCCTCAACACATTAAAACTCAAAGCAATGCGGTATTTCTTACCCTTGAATCAAATCCTGGACAGAGACACCACCAAAGTTCTTGCCATCTAAGGTATCGAGGCCAGGGGGAGCCTTGAATTTAGAGTCGACGCAAACTTTATCGCAGTGACCATCATTGCAATTGTCATGGCAAGTTTTAGAGTCGCCCTGAGCTGCGGCCAAGTAGTATAGCTTGTTTTGGTAACAACCATAAGTGGCGTGCATAGTGTCTGCGTCAAGGTAGTCGCCGATAAGGTCAGAGGTACTGCAGTCGTAGCCAGAGTCGATCACGAATGCGTAATGCTTGGAGAATGTCCAGCCAGTGGGGATGGCGTAGGCGAAGAAGGCCCTGGAAATATGGTTCTCCAGCTCGGCCTCGCTGGTCTCGGGTGGAGCGGTTGAAGTCTCGGCGCCGCCGCCTGAGATGAGCTTTCCGTCTGAGATAATGGCGTACAGAGCATCAATGCTATCATCCTCTCCGTTGAAGAGACGCTGAAGCGCTGCTCCAGTGGTATTACCCCACGCAGCAATGGATTGGCCGAGGTAGTTGGAGAACTCGTCTTGTTTATCCTCAGTCCAGTCGCTCTCCTTGGTGCTGAGCAGATCCTTGGCAATCGTGGTAGACTGGCCAATAGCAAGCAGGGTCATGTCCTTGATGTTGTTTGCTGTCGCCTCCTTCGCGATGAAGTATGGCAACTTGGCGATGAAGTTGTTGAAGAAAGGCGCGGCGACGGCAGAGATGCCGACAGTGACAAGATCGAGTAGGAGCAGCAGCCAGGTGTTGTCCTTTTTCGGGGGGACGGGCGTGAACTTCTTCTCAAAGTCCGAGAGCGCTGGGGTGATGACAGTGGCGGCTGCCTTGTACAAGGCATCGTTGAAGGTCTGATACATTTCGTGGACTATGACGAACGAGTTCCAAAGCTCATAGGCGGCAGCTCCGGATCCTTTATTCTGGAAAGGACTGCACTGCAATGTCTGGATACAGTTGCTGTCGCTCTTTAGGGAGCCGCAGCTGGCTCGCTCTGGACCATTGAGGGTGAGTGACATGGACTGTGTAAAAGTAAACGAGGTTTTGCCCCTGTCGTATTCCTTCCAAACAGCAATGCTATCCTTCCATGCGTCCTCCATGTCCATCCCGTCCCAGCGTTCCTCGGGGGTTAAGCCACGGATGTCTGAAGCCGCCTGACTGTCGCACATAATCTCGGTCCAGTTGCCAGTGCGGTCGCCAACTTGCCAAGGGTTCTTGCCGGCCTTAATGCTCAACTTGTAGTTTAACCAGCTCCCAGAGTCGCCAGGGACATCGTTGTACGTCTCCAAATCAGTAGCCCAGTTCGTTGTGCCGCCTAGATTTAGACCAGTGTAGAGTGCATGCCGCTGAGTTCGGACGGCATCATCCATGTAGGCTACCCACTGCGTGTCATCATAAACGAGAATGTTACTATTACTTGTCGGGTCAACGTAGTGATTGGCAACACGGCTTCCCTCATCCACGATCTCCTTAATTTCAGCGTCGGAGATGTAGCCAGCAGTAGCAGTGCATTTGCCCTTTGCGGCATCAGAGTTCAGGCGATCACCAGTGTATAGACACTCGGGGGTGTGGCAGCCAGCCTGGGCCATGTTAAAGGATCGACCGTAGCTAGTGATACCGACGACAACCTTGTTCGATGGAACTTCAGCCTTCGTTATCATGACCAGTGAGCTCATGGTTTCCGTCAGGTTGACCTGACTACGAAGGCAGTTGCCGTTGGCGCAACCTTCCTGAGAGTTGGGATTCTGGGCATCCCACTGCCCATGAAGATCGTATGTCATGTAAACGATATAGTCGATAACTGCGGCGATCTTCTTGAGTGGGTAGGCCTTCAAGTACCAGTATGAAGAGGGAGCCGCAATGGAGACGGACTTGCCTGGCAGCAGGTTCTTTAAGATAACAAGGAATGCCAAGTAGTTATCACCATCGTCCAAACTAGCCGCGGGGATACCTGGAATGTCAGGGGCGCCGGGGTACTCCCAGTCAATGTCGACACCATCAAGGTCCTTCTCTTTAATGAAGTTGGCAATGTTTGTGGCCATCTTCAACCTGTTGGCAGCAGTGACTCCCTCGCGGAAGATAGTGTAAGTCTCGGGCATAGTTGAGAAATCCCATCCACCAAAACTGAGAATACGTTTTGGGCCTTGAATGCGTCTGAAATTTTCAAATTGGTATGAAGACATAATGTCACCAACTTCAACCTTATAATCCGCCGTGAGGGTACCGAAAGCAAAGTGTAGGTGAGTGTACTGGGTGGGGTCGATCTGAAGAACATCCTGGAACAGGCATTCGCGGCCGAAGCTGTAACCCTCATAGTAGGCAATCTTACGGAACTCGGTGGGCGCGTCGCCCTTAACCATCTTTGTGCCGCAGTTGGAGATACAGCCATTGGTTCCGGGCTTAGCGGTTCCTGGGTTGCCAATTCCGCTGTCAGTGCAGAACTCTGCGGTGATACCACACTGTCCCCAAATGTCACAACAGGCGTTTAGAGCGCAGGGGTTTAGGTCAGCGAGCTTGGTGCCATCGGTTGGCTGCTTGGTGCCAGGCTTTTGCGGACCACAGACGATACCCTCTTGACTAGGCGGCATGGGCGGGTCGCCCATGCTCAAGCAGATGTTCATGTTGAACTGGAGGGTGTCGCATCCACTCCAAGCCCAAGTGTTCTTGTTGAAGTCCTCTAGGTCGTCATTGGTGAGGCTGTTTGCAGCAGCGATGTTTGAGCAGTTATCATCCTTAGCAACATAGTACACATTGCAGGAACCATCGGCATTTGGCTTTGGCGCGAAGTCAGGGAGAGTACCCGCCGAGCAGCAGACGTGCTGTCCCGGTTTCAGAGACGAGCAGAGACTTGAGTCGCTGTTGTATTTGGTGAAGTCAGCGGCGGTGATACCACACCTGACCGCCAATTTACCGCAGTCGTCACCACCCTGGACCTGCGTGGTGGAGCACTCAGCACGAGCGTTAAGCTTCACCCGGTTAGACCGGCTGGTGACGGCCGATGTAGAGTTGGTACCAGCAACGGTGCTGTTCGATAGGGTAGTGGTCTCGAGCGTGGTAGTTAGCATAGCCTGGCCCTCGAACTTCTGGGAGTTGGGAAACGACACGCAAGTGCCATTAGCCCAAGACTGCATAGCCTTCTGGACAGGGGCAAAGGTCCTGCTGCTAGTAGCAAAAAATCCGAAGGTGTGTTCGCTGGTGTAGTCTGGGTTGCAGAACTGGATAGCCACGTCACGCGATGTAGTGTTGAGAGTACTTAGGTTGTCCTCTAGGTACTTGAGGGCGACTGCGCTGACGCCCGCCTTCTGCAAGCCTTTACCCAAGTATATACCAACGGCGGCGCGGCCAGATCGAGCGTACAATATCTCTGCAGACTCGGCAGAGCCATGTCCGCCCTTCATGTACTTGCGGAGTTGCTTAGAGGCGGAGCGAATATCGGCAGCAGCGAGGTTATGGCCATCGTCCCACCAGCCGACCTCGTAAGTGGCGTCAACAGTTTCAGCAGCGACTGCCTTAACTCTAGACTGTGGGAGGTTTGCGAAGTCAGGACCGTATGAACTGCAGGCATAGATTCCGTGGGCTGTGGAGGCATCGTCGACGTCGTCGTAGATGGAAAAGGCTTGGATCACTGCCTGGTCGCAGGCACTGAACTGCTCCATGTTGTGGTAGGCATTCCATTTGGCTGGGTCTGTCCCAAGATCACTGCAACGCCCCGGGCAGACATTGCTGTTGCGGTAGGTAGGACTGACTGCATGTCTTCGTGGGTTGCCCGAGACAACATCAGCAGCCATCAAGAGGCCATAGGCCACTAGGGAGGCCCTGGCCCAAGGAGAGAATACCATACTGAGAGTACGCCCTAGAGCATAAACAAGTATGATAAGAAAAGAAGATTGGCGAGGTTAAGGAAAGGCAACCAAGCATCACCAGCCTGCTTTTGTATTCTTCTTGAGCTTCATAGCTCGGCCTTACTCTCACAGCCTCGCGAGCGGAGACATGCAACGTCTCCAATGGAACATTTCGGTTTGGTGAACTAATGAAAATACAGAAAATAGTTCGCATATGGATTTAAAGGATGACAACCTGGCTCAGGGCCTTTACCGGATAATTAAGGGTTGCTTGTACCTGTACTGCCCTTGACTAGTATAATGAAGGCGACATGTTGGATGCAGACCTTGGAGCATACAGTCACGCAGTAAAAGGGGGGCGTGGGGGCGTAAGATACTACTTGCCTGACCATACATCGCAATGTAGTAGAGGAAACGAGAGGTTTGTGTGCTTTTTTTATTAGACAAGCTACTCTGGACTCGATTGATAGTAGGCTTGACGTTAAAATCCAATGCCCTCATGTAACAACCGTATTGTGGTCATCGCACTTTAGAGTCGATTGCGATGACTTTGACATCCTCTCAGACATGGCCCTTGGCCCTGAAAGCTTATTGACGATTAGAACGGAAAACAGGAAAGAGTGGCTTCCCATCAAAGAATCCCATACATCGTGGCAGATCTTGGCATGCTGCCTGGGACGGAAAAAGCGGCTGCTCATCGAAGGATTTGCTGGGAATTCTTGGCGTTCATGGCGTAGGCTTATGACCTTGCACTATATCCGGGCAAGCAATATAGCCCTGACATCTATTCGGGCAAGCAATGGCCCTGTTATCGCGGTTTTACCTCGGATCACTGGACCAATTCTAGATCGCTGTGAATAACTTGCCAAGAAGCCTAATTCTCAACGTGATTGCGCCTAGGCATTGCCGATTGACTAATGTAGTTAAGCTTGCTTCCTTCGCTTCGGTAGCCGCCGCCAACTACCATGTAAGCCTAATTGCAAGTCTAATTGTGTTCCTCCAGGATTGCAAACCCTGCCAAGTGTCCATGTAGAAACAATAGACAGTAAACAATTCAGGGATTTTACATGGATAAACTCATTACGTACATCAACTTTCAGCCACTACTAAGACGAGGAATGTGGAGGAGAAACAGGCACTAACACGGATACACGGACACAGGCGGATACAGGCGGGCACACGGATACACGGCCTTAATTCCTACCGTACCTTAAATCTTACATGGAACAGATGTAAGTACGTAATAGCCAGAAAGTGCTGACATGGTCTAAATTTGTACGTGCATAACTGTAATTTAAGCCATGATCGACCGGGCAAGCCAACACTTGTATTGTGGAGCTTGTTCTAGTAAGCCTATTTTAGTTACATGCGCGAAGGCAACAGGTATGTTTCCTTATCCGGAACTAACGGGAACTCGACATCAAATGGCGAGAAAACCCAGCCCACCAACAGCCACTGCCAAGAATGCTATACCGCCAACCACAACGCTCGATAGCACCGCGTTCTGGTTTGCGCCATCCACCTTTGGGCACCAGGACGCAGTCTCGATGGCGCAGGCCTTGGCGGTAAAGGACGCAGAAACATTAGCCGCAGCAGCGGCATCGATCTTGACACCACAAGGAGTGGGGTCTGGTGCGGTCTCTGCCAGTACGGCGCAAGGTCTGCCGTTGTCGAACTCGCCCCCTGAACCAAGCGTCTGCGTGATTTGGAATGCGAAGCCTTGAGAATTTGAGCAGGTGTCTTTGGCAGTAGCTGCGCTGACGTCCGGTGCCTTGGCCCAAGTCTTGGTCGTGAACACAACCCGGTGCATTTTGGAATCCGTCGTGAATTGCAAGTCACTGTTAGGGCCGGAGCAGTTGGTGACAGACAACTGCCAATCGAGCGCCCAAGTGCCCTCAGTGTTGAGACCCTCCAGGGCTTCGCCGTATTGAATAAAGGGGTTGCTATCCGTGAAGTTGGTCCATGTCATCTCGAAGTTGCCATTTGCAATGGCCTTGGTGTTGTTCCCATAGGGGATAATAGTGAACGCGAGGCTCGGCTGCAGGTAGCCGGCAAGATCGGAGTTCTGGAAAGCAAAGGCGATAGGGATGATGTGTGCGGGTGCGTAGGTATCGTTCTGAGGAAAGACCAAGTCCACTTCCAGGGTGCCCGAGGCAGCCTGGGCAGTCCTAGCGCAAGCCAGAAGGACCGCGATACTGGAGCCAAGGAGACTCATGCTGCGAGAGAAGTTGTACATGATTGATAAAGACGCCGATGAGAGTAAGCCGTGGCTGTGATGGGGAACAGAAGGAAAGAACTGATTGAGTGATTCATGTAGACTTGGACTTTTGTGCTATGAATTTTGTCTGCCGCAACGTTGCAACACTTTACCCCTTGTTTGCCCCTTGGTCTACATAAGCACGTAGACCAAAACAATTAAGACAGCGGGATCTTAGCGTGGGGAACCCCTGTCGGTACTTTTAAGGGTGCATGGCAATGCTTATAGTGCTTGTCAGCGCTTAGCTATTCCTCAAACGTCGGGCCGAGTCGAACCGCGCTAGAGGCGACAATGTGGAACTGCTATCCGCGCCATGTTACCACAACTCTAAGCAACAAACCACATACCCCCATAAACAAAACCACATGTTCTTTATCGCGCATATCGAAGGATTGACGCTGGTCCATAAGCTGATGGAATGGTAGACGCCAAGGTCTTGGTATTGTAACCATCTATCCTTAGCTAGGGTCTAGCCTAAAGACGAGTTCGTCTGAAGGGTGCTCGGCACAAATGGCGAGAACGAACGGGCAAGGGATGATGAAGTGGGACAAAAAATAACGAAGCTGGCAGAAATTGAGGGGGGTTCTAATTATAAAAGCAGGTGGTCTTGACCCCGAGACGTAAATCAGTGCCGTTTTCTCCTTCCACATCCACTTCGAACAATCTATTCACAAGATGCAGTTCAACTACCTCATTGCCGCCGGTCTCCTTCCCGAGCTCATCGCGGCGGCGGCGGTGCCTATGCGCCGAGATGTTAGCTGTAGCTTCTCGGTAGGTGCTAGTGCCGGTGACACCTGCGAGACGTTCAGTGGATCTTGGGGTATCTCTGTCGATCAGTTTCAGAAATTAAACCCGGACATACAGTGTCCTGCTCTTGACGACAGCAAGAGCTACTGTGTGATCGGCACCGTCACCTCGCCCACTGGCAGCGCGCCTACCAGCACCGCCAAACCGACCAGCACCACAGCCGCGCCCACCAGCACCACCCAGGCGCCTACCACCACTACCTCTGAGGCCCCAACTGGTCCCTCCCCTACCATGCCCGGCATTGTAGCCGAGTGTGATCAGTTCTACAAGATCGCCCCTGGCGACCAGTGTGACACTATTGAAGTCAAGTTCGGCATCAACGACAGCGACTTCAAGAAGTGGA
>KV459600.1:0-30950 GCA_001662645.1 Pseudogymnoascus sp. 03VT05 | reverse complement strand
TATTAGATACTGTCGTAATTGTTAGTGGCTCTTAATAGGCTTACTACATAATCCAACCCCAGAGGGGCTCACAGGCTTCTGATTAGACCAACATAATCTAGACCATTGTTAGGCCAAGCCACTTTGCAGTATTGAGCCCCAAATCCTTGTGTTAGCGCTAATTTCTCCATGCAGACTGTCCTAGACTGTCCAATGCGAGAAGAACGTGAGAGTGCAACCATCATCTTTTGTCTAGCTCATCTGATGGAAAATACGTTGACGTCCTGACCCTGCCTCTGGAACCCCCGGAACACAAGGGACGGAAGGCTTAAGTTCATTACAGCCGAGCAACCTGTATCGTAATGAGATTGACCCGTTCTAGTAGTCCCTGTCCATTCGCCAGTCTCGTCGCTTACCTGTTCTAGGCTTTACGCTCGTTTAGGCAACGTTACAGACAAACCACTGCCTAGCGCCTAACCACCGCCGCTCATTGGTCTCTGCAGGGGGCTGGTCATCGCCTCTCGCAGGGGTGATATTTTCGCTGGGTCACTAGAGAAAAGCTTTCGGAGTTAGGGGCGATAGAAGAGGGATAAGAGCTTTATCTAGTAACTACTGCATAAGGTACCGTTAGCAGATGCCTGCATTAGCCTATGTGTAGATTATATTTGCATTTAAGAGCGAAGGCAACAGAAACGTGTGGATTGCTCTCGGATGCACTAGATAAAACCATTAAAAGTCATACGCTGATTAGAAGAAGCAGCTAGACATATAATTTCTGGCAATGTAGCATCCCTTTACCGACCCACACTCCCTGGCCCACTTATATAATCCCATACCCTTTCGAGGATTTCACAGACAACGCAATAACTCAAGAGTCGAGTCACCTCAACACATGCCAAGGTTCGCGATGATTATCGTACTCTTCTTAGCAGCAATTTTAGCCACAATCCTCAGCAAGTTGCTCAATCTTCATACAGTGCACTCGAGGCTCTAGGGTTGCAAACAACGAACCAACACCCAACACCGAACTCGATTCAATCTTTCAAGGTTCTATGTCGCCCACAAAAACGTTAATTATGTCCTATCTAGGAAGGACGTCGTCACCTTCGACTTCAAACTCGCTGAGCCAGATATCTTTATTAAGATCCCACAGGAGAGTCAGTGGGCAAGTCCATATCATACTCATATCACGAGAAAGATGTGTGTCAGCTTCGACACACTTAGTGGGCGATGGTATATTGGAGGTTCAAGCTGGCCGCGTAGGAAGCTATGGGGTCCACAGCTCCCAGAATTCTGGATTAATTTTGGGAAAGACTTAACATCATCACAGCCGGCGACGGCAAAGCTACTAGGATCAGAGAGAACCCGGCAACTCTATCACATTATTTGCAGCTCCGTTGAAGACGCTGAGGTGTACTTTTCACTCTGTTCCACGCCCTTATGGGTTCGAGTGTTATACGTACTCACAAACCGAACTCCGTCTCTCAGAGAATAGATGATACACAAGTTTCTCTGGATCTAGCTACGGACGACCTTCCACAAGTATGACTTTTGTGAAGATCATGGGACATGCTGGATTTTGCGACAGTTTTACTGGATGAATGTGCCCGAGTGGGTAAAAGAGTTTGAGAGATGGAGCCAGTTTGCTATATCTAGGGTCGTTCTTAGTCTTAACTATTGGATTAGTGGTATAGCGCTCGGAATGAGGCCATCATATGAGGAGTATAAGCTAGTAGACTCCTAGGCAAAGTAATTTTAAAATCTTGAATAATAAAAGGATTTAATGATCGTAGCATAATTTATAAAGTGTACGCGTACGGTTAGAATGAGGGTTTAGATTATGAAGAACCATAATCACGTGAACATAAGTTGTACAGACAGCCCTTTCCGACTAGGGAAGCTTAATCGTCCTAACCAACTTTTCACTTCACTTAAGATATGTGTTGTTTGGTATCACTGTAGTGAACTTTACTTTGTGCTCGTGGAGATGTTGTAATGCGCGTGGGATGTCGACTAGGATACGCACGTTAGGTAGACATATCGTCAACTTTTGAAAGCAGTGGATTGTAAATTGGGTTTTCAATGAGATAGGGCTTACATTGCGCAAATTCTCGAGAATAGTAGTTGCAGGCTACTGTACTTTCTGGTTGGGTAATGAGGACCTGTTGCCATCCCAGATGCAGCAATAGATGACGAAGTCCACGCTGCTTAATTAGTCTCCTTATGCTCGTATAAAATAACATATTTGATCTGTCAAGTACTAAGTGTAGATAATATGATACGCCGCTATGGAAGCCCTTAGTAAATGACTATTGCCTACCTTCTTGAGCTCTGGTGCGAGCGACCTCTTCAAAATGCCTCCACAACGGATTGCGTCACAAGCTCCTGTGCGAACTGCCATCTCAAGGATATACTTTAAGCAAGGGAGTCCACGCGCACCATTCGCAGGGTCAACGCTATAGATTTCGCGTTCGCGAGTACGAACAAGCCACTATCAGCGTCACTCCGCTGCGGCCGGCTGCACTGCTGCGCGCTAGCAATCCAATCCCTGAAGTTGTATTCATCGCCCAGTCGGGATTTCAGGAACTGAAGGACGTTGTTCGCGGTCTACTTTGCAAGACAAATACAGTAGACCACACATCAACGAACATCCAACGCTCGTACCAAAAGTGGTCATCGGAAACATTAGCAAAAAAACATACAACAGTGGGTATTCGCTGGTGGTCACCCACCCAACTACTAATCCACCGATCTCAAGTTTATGTATGGCAGAGCGGACGGGATGCCCAGTTCTCTTGAGTCTATGGTCGTATGTGAAAATTACTTGCTTATGGAAAGATACATACCATATAACCCTGCTCAGCAGGATTTATATAGCCTGCTAAGCATGCAGATATCTGTTACTTGATCGAGAACCAAGCAGACTTCGGGAGACTAAACCACCGAGAGGACCAGCGACGACGCTCAAAAGATAAGCTTGTGACTCTAAGCTCCAGGTTAAAATATACGCCGCCATAAAGCCCGGAGGTGGGCTCATTGCTCATACGTCGTCATCTGCGGGCGCTGTTTATTATACTGCTTTGCTCGTCGTCATTCGCGAGAGGTAGAAATGCTACCCTAGCTTATGGACCTCAGCCGCAGTGCGAGCCATCGTCGTTATCAGGATCAGCCTCCTTTGATTCATGCTCTGGGACCACCAAGAAGCTAGGATAGAGGGGGCCTTGATAAGGATCTTCGTGGATAGTCTTCCCACATATGGATGTTGAAGGACGTCACTGATGGAGCATGCCATGGTGTCTTCCGTTTTGTAGTCCTCCACCGTTGGCGATGATCCTAGCCCTTCCAGCTCAGGCGGACAGCCGCAAGACCCTCGATCGGCAGTACACTGGTTTCCACCGATAACCATCCGTGTTAAGCTTGAATCGAGACGGCGCTAGCGATAGAAGATCGATCATCTTCTCTAGGCACGATATTTGGAAATACTCAAGGTTGTCGCTCACAAGAGCAATTCGGTAATCAGCTATGATCAGGCTATTTCCTCTTGGCGACGCATTTGTGATGAAACATTCGTTTGCCCGGCAATGTGCTCGTCTCATATGTATTGGCGGGAACGGCTGTAGGAGAATTGTGATTGCGGCATCTTGCTCAAGCTGGCGTTGTAGTTTTCGCCCGTCCTCTGCCATCCTTTCCTCTTGGGTTAAGCGGGATCGCCTCTCTTCTTCAGCACCAAACTCTTCCGCTTCCCGCAGGTAGTAATGTCTGTCTCTTACAACGCGTGTGGGACTTTCCGGGGAAGCGGATCTCCGGCGGCTGCGTCGGAGTCGGTGAAGTTTTGTGTCCATCGCTTCTGCGTAATGGAAGGGGGGGGGATTTGGGTAGAGGGTTATTGCTTTGACTAGGAGACGAATTTAATTAGATGGATCTACCTTAAGACAAATGATCGAAGCCTTATTCAATGGGCGAGGCGGTTGACGTTGATGTGAAGTTGAACGATTACAGTCCATGGAACCTTAAAGAATTGCAAGGATGAGTCAGTGGATGTGTCGGGGCTCGCCAGGACCACCTGAGGGTAACTCGTCTAAATTCTTTATAGTATAGGCGGTATCGTTCACCATGTCTGGCACACGACGGGGGTTGACCCAAATGTGCTACGGGATTATTAGGGGCAGCACACAGGTAGCAGCACTGCTCCCGCTCTAGAACATCCTGTGTGCTAGCACAGTTGGGCCAGCACGCGAGGCGTGACAGAACACATGTGGCAACCCAGGAACGGCTTTACCCCACTTGGGCTGTAACAGACGCCGTGCTATCGCACTTGCCGTTGTAGCACATCCGTTGTAGCCCCGTTGGTGTGCTGGAAACTCCGTATTTCCACGCTAGTACTTAATTGTGGGCGCGAAAGTGTTAGATTACATCAACAGGGCTTTGGCGTCATTACTTGAGTATATATGAAGTAGCTGTGTCCATTTTCATGATAAAATAAACTTATTTTTTCCGCTGTATAAAAAAGCATAGTTTCTCCAGCTCTCTTCCTACCACAGCAGGAAACACTTATACACTCTAGCAGTCCATCAAATTCCATAAGTCTAGTATATAGACAGAATATCGACCACATCTGCCAATGAGTCAACTACAAAATCGGGGATTAACGCCTGACACGCCTCCTGATCGCCATAACCATACCGACACCAACACACCCGGCAGCCAATGTTCTTCGCAAACTGAATATCGGCGACCGTATCACCTACTACTAGCACCTTGCTGGCGTCCGCTTCATCCCGCCATTTGCCAAGTTCTCTCAGCATCAGCACTAGCACACTTGTAAAGCTGGCTGGATGCGGCTTCCTCTCGGCACCTGGGGTCTTATCACCGACAATCAGTCCCTCAGGGACGTAGCCTCCAAGTCTATTTCAGTCTAATGCGGTCTTGACGGCTACGACGCCCTTGTTGCTCACAATAGAGATGGGGATGTCGTGCGTCTTGAAGTGTTCAAGTAGCTGCTTCGCGCCGGGAAACGCCTTAATCAAGCCTTGACCGTGTGTACTGTACAGTTCGCGGTATCTGGTGATCCATTGTTCTTCAGACGAGTTAAAGATAGTCGTGTCCGGGTGCAGAACGCGAAAAGTGTCAGACAGGCCAGCGCCGCACGCGATTAGGCGGTGAATCTCATCTTGTGGCGGAACGTAATTAGGGAGAAGGGTTTCGAAGGTGAGTTTGATTGTGTGCTCGATAGACTGGTGTGTATCAAAGAGCGTGCCATCAAAATCGAAGATGACGAGGTCGGCCATGGCGGGGAGTAAAGAGTATTTGTTCAGGCAGGCGAAATTGTAGTGACCTGAATGGCAGAGCGAAACAAAACACACGTCGCTGACTAATCAAGACAACCCTACCCTCGTCCTACATATCCCCTATTTAGTATCGATAATATTTTTGTCTAATACCACGATCTTATACTTGTCTCTAATATGTCATTACCTGCACCAATAATACAATGCGCCGTTCCCTCCATACAAGATCCGCTCATTGTCTTCCGCTCCCCCACAGTTCACCAAAGGAAGTGCAAGACGCTGTCCACCGTCTCAGTCGGCATGTCGCGGCTGCTGCCAATCTTGCGCAGCGCCATGCCGATGTTCGTCGCCACGCAGTCCATGTTTGACTCCTGTGCGTGCATCCTCGTACGCTGTCACAAAAGAAAAGGCAGTAACGAAGTCTTCGTTGAGTGGCTTGGGCGCTCTCGACTTACGCATTGACGACGTCAACCGCCTCGCCCATCTCGCCCGCCCGACTCGAAGGACGAGGGAGGTCGGACGCCGCTGTGTTGGGCGGCGGAGCGCGGGCACGAGGCGGTTGTGAAGCTGCTCGTGGAGCGGGAGGACGTCGTGGCCGACTCGAAGGACGAGGACGGTCGGACGCCGCTGTGTTACGCGGCGGAGCGCGGGAACGAGGCGGTCGTGAAGCTGCTCGTGGAGCGGGAGGACGTCGTGGCCGACTCGAAGGACGAGGGCGGTCGGACGCTGCTGTGTTGGGCGGCGGAGAGCGGGCACGAGGCGGTCGTGAAGCTGCTCGTGGAGAGGACGTGGTGACCGACTCTAACCGACTTATACATTCGGACTACTGCTTTGTATATACTGTACAACATAGCCTGACATCTGCGCTATGATTCCTTATGATCGGCCACAAGATAGGGCCTACACAGGAATCTGCGATGTGCTTTGATCCAACACGTGTTGTCGAATTACAAATGGAGACGGAGCCCTTGCTGCCCTTAATCAGTGACTAGTCGCAAATTCCGAAACAGTCAACTTCCACCTTTTCTACTCACTGGTCATAAAAGTCCGTGGTCCCTATCTTGGGGGTGGCTCCCTTAACAGTTAGTCTACTAAATTCTTGCACACTATGGCGTGATGAATTCACGAGTCAAGCCTCTCCTCGGTTGGATGAAAAGCTCTAATGTATCCTATTTACCATCGGCCCAGTTGGTTACTACGAAAGGATGGCTTTGCAGCAAAGACCAGAAGCTGACGGAGGGAATCCATAAGTTGATATACTGGCCAGCCTTGACTTCTATGGGCCGAGACATTGTCATCCGGACCATGACTGTCTGGTCGATGTGAGTGATGAAGGCCCGAGGGAAATGGCGACCCTATGCTTTGTTTCGAAACATCACGACGCCGCATTAAAAGGCGAGCAGTGCAGCGAATACCCCTGCGAAGATGTAGACATAGCTCCAGTTGAAGTTCGACTGGGATGTGAGATGTCGTACAATGGAATACACTACGAGTGAGGCCAGAGCTTGATGCATGCGGAGGAAGATCTAGGAGGAGGGCTTGCGGAGGAAGGGAATCGAGAGGAGTATAAGAAGACACAACGCCGACCCGCCCTGTAGTTTGTCAGACATAATCATCCCGGATATTGAAGGTTTGGGAATAGACGATTAGTCCATAGAGATTCTCCGGAACGCTTAAATAGAAGCTGACACAGCTAGCAACCACGATGAGGATGTAGAGGAGCATAAGAAAGAACGACATTATACCTGCCAAGCGATGAACCATTCACCATGACTTCAAGGAGACGCTGAACAGATTTGAAGGAAGCTAAAATGGGTTCCGAGGAATAGTAGCATCATGTTAGTTAGGGCTAGGTTAGCAGCACGGAAGCCAACTTTCGTGGTCGTCAATTTCCAGAACTCGAGGCAGGTAACGTTGACTGTAATGTATGCGGTGTGCAGGACGAAACCTGCTGGAGTCCATGGGCCGAGAAGGGAGTGGCGGCGGAGGATCTGCGGATACGTCAGGTATATAGACTGCCATAGAACGAGGTATTCGATAAATTGCACGAAATGTGGGCGAAGGGTGAGGAGAAAGAGAATGGTGAAGATTGCGCCTGCAGCAATACACCGTAACATAGATATAAGTGGCCTCCATGATAAATTTAATGAGTGAATGTGAAGGTTATAAAGCGGAAAGGAAGGTTGGCTTGGAAAGATGTAGTTGAAGCGCAGGCAGAAGAACGAAGGACCTCGAGGTTGTGCAGGGAACCTTGTAGAAGAAGATGGAAGGAGTTAGTCACTTTCACCGTGAGGAATAGGTAGCAGAAATGAGCTTGGGTCATCTGGGGAAAAGGGATTATCTAGAAGACCAAGAGGGGATAATCGGATGATACAAGAGGGGATAATCGGAACATCCAACGTGGTGCATGGGTGGTGGGGTGGTGGGGCAGCCTGTGGCTGGTCACCCTCAAACATGGGGCCTCCAGAACACAGGGGGCCAGGTTTGATCATTCAATCAAGGCTGGTGAAAGCGAAATCGAAAAGCCCAGCGGCGTGCAATAATTTATAACCTGCACGTGCGGATGGGTTCACGTGCTCAGGTATACTCACTTGCTCAATGCCGCCTTTCCACTGCTCTCAATAGTAGATCCCTCGGATTAACTGTCCTAGTGTCTTGATAGTTACCTGTCCATCCCATTCCTTCCGTAGGGTGTACTGAAAAATTACTGTGGTTTACAGATGTAGGCATGTCGCCGGTTGTATTCAATTGATACGAGCTTATGGATGTGAAGAGGTTCTCCTTGATAATGGCCCAGTGGTTTAACAGCTAAATCACCATTCTGTGAATAAAACGGCTCTTCCATAGTAATGTCGACTTGTTGATCAATTGTCAAGGGATGAATAAATGCTCCCTGAGGCGCTGGTGGACGTGGGTACTCACTGTAGGTAATATTCGATGGATCCCGACCAAGTGGAGGGCCGGCCATCGCATAAGCTCGCTGAGAGTCTATGCCGGTGCAGAACTGGAAGAGTTTTTTCAACGTCCTGATTATGAACGGCTCGTGAACTTTGATCCTGAGGTTTGATAAAAGGGCTCGCGTGCTGATCAGCGTCGCCACCACTATTATTTTCGACTTCTTATTCGATAAACTGAGAGGGTATTGGGGTAGGAGCCGGCTCACCAGATATGTCGGTATTAGAGGGTGTTGCCGCGGGAGTTGAGAGGAGCTTTGGGCCTGTAACCGCTTTCAAGACCACATCACGGTCAGCTGGGTGGGTTTCCAGATACTGCTGCAGCCAGTGGAGTACCAAAGGAAGACGCGCCTAAAGTAACTTTAGTAGTGTTAAATTAAATGAAGCAGACGAAGGAACAGGCTAGACCTTGTCCGGATCTATAGCCCTTGAAACATTCGGTGAATCTTCGCCTTGATCAGCAGATAGCATCTCATTAGAGTAATTATGAATTAGTAGTGTTTCTCTGGCTAACAACAGTGTTGTAGATGATGAAGCAGGTCCACGTTAATTGCTGCTTCGCGAGTATGATGGTCCAAACACCCGAACATGCGAAAGGTGGGATATTTCAATTCGGTCCCTCACGTTAGTAGGTCAAGGCGCTAAACTATAACTGCCACCCCTGCACCGCACTTCAAACAGACTCGGTATGTATCGAATGCTCTTCCCTTCTTCCAGATTCTGCATTTCAGGCAGAATCGGTACTTATGTCCCCTACTTCCTGATTCTCTGAAGTTGCAGCTTCAGATACCTCTGCAAAGTGAGCTTATCACCTGAACGGCCGCTATAAATATCATGTTTCTATCCACCTAGACTGATGAATCTTATCCTTCCTTATTATCATGGCTGGCCGAACTTTTCATCATCAGGGCTCTAAACCTTCTTGCTTGCAGTGAACATCCAATCGGAATGCTCACAGTGAACAGTCGTCGCAATGAGAGAGACAGTTCACATAGGTAAGGAGTTTGCTCACAGTTATATTGACGATTTGCTTGGAATCAGTGAGGCTTGGTATTCCCAACGGTCATTCAAACCATAAGTTCTCATGCTATAGCTAGACTTACGCCCTCATGCGCTCTTAGGCCCGTCGGTCTCACGCTTCCATGTGGTCCCACGACAATCGCGATCTGAGGAGCGGCGCTCTCGAGGCCGTGGTTGGTCGTAAGAGCGGTAGGCGTGAGAGGCGGTGGGTCGCTGGAGTGTAATGGGGCGTAAGACCGGCGGGCGACGGGGCGTTTGGGCCTGAGACTGGTGGGCGTGAGACCAGCGGGCGTGAGAGTAGTGGAGCTTTGAAGCAGCCTAGCGGCCTTAGTGGTCACGATGTGGACTAAACTGATCCCTTGTAGTGAGAGAAGTAAAATCCAACACGTGAAATGTGAATAGGTTGGCATAGTAGATGCCTTTGCGCCAAGAATGCGGGATGACGCAATCCCGAGCACAACCAGCACAGCGGGTGGAGCAAGCAACAGTGCCAGATCCGTTCAGCCACTGCTGATCAGGTCGACGGGCCGCGCATGCACGGATCCACCCAATATGGTTCTGACGGCGGACTGCGGAGCATAAGATCTTCTTACAGTACTGTACTGTGCACGGTGCCGTATTAGCCACGGTGCCGTAACGGATACGGTGTCGTAACAGGTACAGTGCCGTATTAGCTACGGTACCGTAATCCAGATCAAAACAGACATAGGATGCAAGACAGAAAGAGAGGATGTGGAAGGGGGTTGTGAGCGGCATGGACTCAATGCGGTTGAACTGTTGCGTTTATTGATCCGAAGATAGTTCCATACAGCTAGGATCCGTTCATATTAGTTTTAAAAGGTATGTCGGACTGAAACGGACTCCGTTTAACCTTTTCAATACTACCTACGAGAATCGCATAGCCATTGTCGCATTCAAACACAATCGATTGCACCTAGCATCCTTTACCCCACACATCCTTTGGCACTGCTCCTGCTCACCTCAAAGGCATGATTGCAAATTAGCATTATGGGCTAAGGACTGACGGTGCTGGGTGAGAGACTGTTCGGTCCTGAAGGACTTATCGCACTTCTCGCAATCGAAAACATGAGCTGGGGAGTTGAGGTGCTTCTAAAGGTCTGATCGCACTCGTCGCATTCGAACTTATGAGCTGGCGAGTCGAGGTGTTGGTCCAGAGACTGTTAGGTCCTGAAGGACCGTTCGCACTAAGTATGCTAAATGATGAAAGAAGTTCGGACTTAACCTGCTATCAGGATATACATACGGAATGTCTACCATAGCTACGGCTTAATAAAGCAGGCCCGTTGAAATTAGGCGGCCCTCGCAACCTGTGTGGCCCCTTAATATGTGAGGGCCACTAGCGCTAGCCACTCCGGATACGACCGTCCCGGACAATGACCACTCCTCACATTCAAAATCATGAGCTGGGGAATTCAGTGTTGCTGGAGATGGCTAGTACCAACAAGAGCTAGCTGAGATTTCTATATTTGGTTAATCGAGAGCCTGATCACTTATTTCGTTAGCAGGTTCGATTTTCAGAAGTTCCACATCTTGAAGAGTCACGTGGAGACAATAGGAAAAATAGCAACTAACGTATTTGTACAACAACCGACGCATGACAGCAAGCGACACACTTGGTATCATCACACCAAAATTTATATGTAAAGGTACCTTGTCACGTTTTGTCAGAAGTACCATTACATATAAATTTTAGTGTGATGGTACCAAGTGCGTTGCTCGCTGTCATGCGTCGCTTGCTGTACAAATACGTTATATTACATTTTGCAGAGTAATTTGCAACAGGACCGCTAGGGTATCTAGAGTAATATAGCTAGAGATGACATTAAGTATCGAAGAGCCATAATTTTCCACATGACTATTACAGGCGAAAAACCTTTCTCGACAATAAATTCGGCAGGAATCATCGATACAGTCGGGTGAGAGATGATTAGGACACCTGGTGCAGGTGGCACTAGATGGGGTGGATCAGTGGACACACGGCCCTCCTCGAATATTATCCGACAGTATCATCCCACAGTATCCAACATTATCCAACATTGTCCATCATGGTCCACCATGGTCCAACATGGTCCACCATGGTCCAACATGGTCCAACATGCTTCTTCATGGTCCAATTTGCTCCAATGGTGTGAGGCATCGAGTGCATTGCAGGACAATTCAGGCATTCCAAAGCCAATCATAAGCTCCTGCCGAGAAGTTTGAAAAAGCGCCGATTACCAGACGTAAAGCTCACAATCTCACTCCATCTTATCGGGCTTGGCCAATACAGATGAGCCTAGCCTGGTCCGAAAATATCTGTGATTGCTGCTTGATTGGCTACTATTCTCATATCCTTCGAGGGGGGAAAGGCGACCAACACTTCACGCGCAGTATCCGGCGCTGGTTTACTCACTTCATCCCATTCCATTCCGTTGCATTGGAGTGCGCCCGGCCATAGCCAGTAGCAGAAGCAAGGATTTAAACAGTCACACAACGCTGGGAAGTCTCATGCAGGTAGCATACCTCCTGCATTCTGCGACTGTCAGACGGCGAATTGCGGACTCGCACTCCCTACCCATCTGTAGTATATAAAGCGTTGAATACATCCTACATCTTGTGGCAGCCTACATTCCGAACAAGACGATCAACAGCTTCAACTGAGCGGACATAACAACATTTCTCCAGACTCCAACTCCAATAAAATCATCAAATCTTATCTGAAAACCGTTAAACACCGCTCCAATGTGTCAACCAGAAGAATACGATTTTGACTGTGGACACAGGGCCGTAGGTGAGACTACGGCATGCACCAGCAAGGCTTCAGGGGGCGCCTGTAGTGGCCTGCAACCTGCGCTCTACTACGGTGCAAGAAATGGGAACTGTCCGGAGTGTAGTTACCCTACCCCTTAGGTATGCTACAGTACGTATAGGAGGCTTTTAAGGCAGCAAATACTGATAGCTTCGTTTTAGGTGGGAGGCAGAATGGATATCAAACTACGTTGTGGATCAAGACAAGCATTGTTGGAAAAGTGGTAGATACCGCTAGCGACATACTATCTATGACTTTTATATTTGCAAGCGTCACGGCGCCCACAAGCTTCCAATATTTCTCTCAATAAAACAAAGTGACCCTACAGCATAACCTTCGGTATCCATTACGTCTCTATTGAGCGGCTCAACTTCGATCCGCGTTTTCCCCAAGCATAGTCCCTTTCAAGGCGTTGATATAAACTTGGCAGTAGATTGATTTGAGATATACACCTAAGATGCCATGTTAAACAGTTACCGACGCTACCAGGGACAGAAAATCTCACATCTCAATACCCTCCGAGGTTACCTTGTAGCACGATAATGGTATCCCCTCAGCGGAGGCGGAGTGAGCGACGTTGCAGTCGACAAGAACCTGACATTTCCTAGGATTGGGATTGTGGGCAACGTCAAACGTTCCAGCCCACCGAATGAAATCAACCTTATAATCATAGTCTCGACCCATTTGTTTCTGACACGCTAGTTGTCCAACGGCTATAGGATCATGGTTCGAGCGGCATGTAATGAAAATTCGTTGAGACATAGCAAGTAGTAGTGTTCGCAAGTAACAAGGGCTTTGTCGTTGCTGATATATATACCATGAAAGATAATGAAGTTTGTGAAGTGGAGGGAGAATGGATGGATTGATTGATTTAATCCTATACTACGCGGGACCCGGAGCTTACTAATTTAGAGTTTCTCGCTAAACTGACCGCTGAGATCTGACCTTCATTCTACAGCCCCTCTAGGCTACAGAATTTCCTTCGTGACAGAACACGCTGTATGATTGACTGCCTAAAATAACGATATTATTTCCATCACATCGGCAATAGAGTGGAGACGATGGGGTAATCGATGCACTGGGACGTGCATAAGTCCTAAAATTAGCCCCGTGGATTCCTGGTGAGTTGTGGAGATTGCGTCGATGCGGCAGTTGCCGAAGCGTCTGATCCGTATCTTCGCGTCGGCTCGTCTGCGCGTCCACGGATTCACGACATGTGAACACGCTATGTCTTTTCCGTACATCATATCTTCCACCTACTAGATGGAGTCCAGCTCATCTCGCATAGTCTAATCCCTTGGCTGCCAGAGTACAACTGGCTCCTCGTCCTCTCGCCATGGCCAACCTCTCCAGATCAGAGGTCATCAGAAGCAAACCAATAGGGGACGGGTTGAATGTGTTTCGTGATTCATTCAAATCTCTGTGTGAGGAGCTTGGGATATCTACTTCCGTGGACGGGTTGCAGCACATTGGCCATGAAGGTACGTTCTGTGGACTCCATAGCTTCTTTCTCTGACGGACGTAGGCCGCCAAAGCCTAGCACTTGATCTTGCATCCGCCTTGCTAGTCCTTCCTGCCTCTCGTATACTTCGCTCGAACAGTGGGAACAAAAATTTCTTCGGCGATCTTTTAAGACTTAATTCGGCAGTTAATAGCGATGATTTCGACATCGAACGGGTTACACCTCTCTTGAAAGCTGTGATCAATAACGAGTCGGACGACATCATCTAGGATAAAGCCTACGCCGCTGTAACTGAATCCACACCATTGCCATTCTTGAATCAACCCCCTCGGTCCAATGCTACAAGCAGTATTGTCAACTCCTCGGCTGCCTTCGACACGCCCTTACGATCCAGCTCGGCTTCTCAGAGGGGAATCGAGCAAACTCACGACGAAGTCGACCAGCGAATCCTTGAGGAACTCACAGGGCGCGTCTACTACGGTGTTGGGGGGTTCTTTGAGAGATATTTCGAAGGAAAGATCTGGACGAACAACGCGAGAGATATCTACGAAAATTTGAGACACCAATATGCTGAAGGTCACTGGAGCGGATGGCCAGAGCCTTCAGCCCAAAGTTCCTTTTTTGAGTGGTTCATGCAGTTCCAGGACACTGTTCTCAGCGGACTTGACCGCCGGTATTACACATCAGCGAACAAAGTGCTGAGGGGCTCGGAGGCTGATCGCAAGCTCGACATTTTCCTCACCCCCGCCAACGTTGCCCTACCGAACGGCGAGCACGACTGGTCAAATGTACTCGTCATTGGGGAACACAAGCAAAATCCCGATGAGGATGGCTCTACAAAAACACTGTTACAGTTGGCAGGCTACGCGCGGGAGGTGTTTGGAAGTCAACCGGATCGGCGATTCGTGCCTGGTTTTACCATCTGCGGAAGCGTGATGCGGCTTTGGGTGTTCGACAGATCTGGCCCATACAGCTCCGAGAAATTTGACATCCACAAAGAGCCAGAACGGTTTGTTCGGGTTATTACTGGCTATGCTTTGATGACGGACGCGGAATTGGGATTGAATACGTTTATCAGGCGTGATGGTAATAAGTACATCGTCGCACAAGGCTTGAGGATCTGTTTGGAGGACAAGCCGCTCGCCTGGCAAAGGGCGATCGTTTGTAGGGGAACAGCATGCTATCGAGGAAGGAATAAGGACCCAGGAGGATGGGAGCATGTGGTAAAATTCGCTTGGCCGTCCGATAAAAGATGCCGAGAGGGAGATTTGTTGAAGTTGGCCAAAGAAAGAGGAGTCAAAGGCATTGCCGAATGGGTTCATCACGAGCAGATAAATATCGATGGACACCCGGACACTATTTCGTATCTACGAAGAGGCATGGAATTTGGCATACCACGGAAGCTGTCGAGCAAAGCCTCCTGGGTTGATAGTGGTGTAGGGTCCAGCCGCGCTCTCTCCAGAACGCGAAGTCTCCGGGGAAGATCTAGAAGTAGCAAGGGTCGCCTAGTGGGTTTGGGAATCAGTACAAGCAGCACCACGATCTCCTCTTCTGGGCAGAAACGGAAAAGAGACGGATTTGTTGATGGGGGTGGCGGAATGAAGAGATCCAAATCCGGGGACAGCCGAACCGATGTGGAAATCGCCACGGACGCCGAAAACGGCGATCCTGACTCAAGCAACCTTCACAGCATTCAAGAACCCGAGCCCGACAGTCTGGCAGGCTGTGGGAGTGAGACGTACGGCAACCGGATACACTGTTGCTTAGTGGTTTCCCCAGCTGGGCGGCCACTCCACGCATATAGGTCAACGAAGGAGCTTCTGGAGGCGCTACGTGATGCTGTCAGAGGTCACAAGTCGCTTCTTGTAGATGGGAAGATTCTTCATCGGGACATTTCTGAGAACAATATCATTATCACAGAAGCTGCCTCCAAAGGAGAGCCGACAGGGAGGCTGATTGACCTGGACTTGGCGAAGGAGTTGGACAGTGTGCTGAGTGGAGCTAGCCATCGCACGGGCACTATGCAGTTTATGGCGATCGAGGTGCTGTAGGGCAAGGGCCACACTTATCGGCACGATCTCGAGTCTTTTTTCTATGTCCTTATATGGATGTGCATTCGTTATGGTCATCTTGACATGGATGACGGGCAGGCTAGGAAGAGGACAAGGCCTTTGGCAACAAGCAGACTGCGGCGATGGTATACAGGGACGTATGCAGAGATTGCCGACACGAAACTAGGCTATATGGATAAGAACGGTTTTGAGGGCATTATCGCGGAATTTGCCCCAAGGTTCGAGCGCCTCAAACAGTTGGCTCGCGAGCTCCGAAATGTCCTCTTTCCAATCAGGGACGGGGCAATCTTTACAGGAACTTTCCGCGAGAACGATATAATGTACGATGGGATGATCAAGGCGTTCAACAGTGCAATTAGGTCTCTAGGAGAGGAGGAACAGGCAAATGCATAGGAGAAGGCGAGAATTTGGGCATTGGCATTTTGAGGCGTATTGTTTCCTGCGCGGCACTTGAGAAAGCTGCTACCTGGAGAATTTCCCAGGGTTACAAGCGTGATGGGAACGTTACTGACTAGATAATTTACGTTGCACAAGGAATTCATGGAAAATAAATGCCCGTACAATTAACAAATAATCCTATTCATCATCAGATTCAGAGTCTCTGTTCTTTAACTCGTTGCAATAGCGCACTTGAAGCGATCCGATGCTCCTCTCTGGAAAAGCACGGATAAACGCCAGATGTATCTCTTTCCACGGCAAGCCCTTCTTCTTTAGGCGCATCATCAAATTATCTTCTTGCGCTGTATATTGGAGACCTCCACGCTTTCTTGGCTTCTGCGGTGCTGGCTGTGACCTCTTTGCATGAGATGCGCAAACCCGTGGGTGAGCTGATTTTCCAGCTGATTCCCCGCTAGACGCAGAATTTGATATGTAGAGACCGATTGATGGTCTGAACGAATCTGGAAGATCTAGCAGCCTGAACTCTAGGTTGTAAGTTGTCTCTGGTCTGATCCTCACACACTTGAGAAAGCCCTGAAGAGGATATTCTTGGTAGTCCGCGCCTAGAATTGACTCCTCATCGCCTGGTGAACTCAGAGAAACTGTAGAACCTCGAGTAGCGCAGGTCTGGGCTTGGGCTGTAGTGGATGAGCGCGTGTGGACCTTCTTGCGCGTGGCAGTTTCAGTCGCGTTAGAATCTATGCGGCGCCGCTTTCGTCGTCTTGGAGGCCGCACGTCCTCGTCCTCATCCTCATCCTCATTATCCTCATTTTCCTTATGATATGGTTTGACGCTGTGTTGGCGGAGTGGTGAGAGAGGGGCCTTAACTATGGTCTCGTCTTCTAGCCGTTGGTGCTGAGGGCTCTCCTTTATTTGCTGGCTGTAGCTAATCGGGCCCTTATCCTCGCCGCTGGTCGCCTCTATGTCGTCCTCGTCTTCGTCTTCTTGCTCTTTTTGTTGGCGATGCTGCTGTTTAATCGTCTTTTCCCCCAATCGTTCTTCGCTCGAAATACCTCGAAGGTCTGTATCATTTTGACTTTTCTGGTCCATCTGATTGTATTGGGAATGAGCTGAGCTTGAAGGCGGCGATCCCCCCGCTTCTGCTCAAGTTTGTCGTAGTTCATCCTCGATATCGCAGACGCTGCCACGGTCGCACGATCCACCAGCCCTCTCGCGTATTGGAGAAGGCCTCATTTCGTCGACTATGGCCTTCTCGACACCCTGGTGAATTCGATCATGACTCGTCTCAGCTAGCTCAGAGCAACTTGGGGAAAGTCGTCGAACGTGAACAGGGAATGTCGATTCCAGCTCTGCGAAAGACAGGCGTTGTTGTCCATCCCTAGAGAAACAACTGGCATTGAGGTATTCCGAGTCTCGAGGAGTGGACGGGCCAAATAGGCTGCTCGGGGTCGAGGCGGTATCTTGAGTGGCCAGGCCAGTCTCGCTCGCGTCTTGGTCCCCGATGCTGGCAAGGAGATCGCTCGAGGCAACTCCAACCTCAGCTTCGTCGTCGCTTTCATCGTCGCTGTCATCTTCGATGATTAGGGGCTCCCCTGCGTGGAATTAGTGTATGCGCATACAAAAGCGAGCTAAGAAACCTACTTTGAGTATTGCCTGGCACATAGGCCGAGTTCGGGGTTGTGGCATCAGTAAGCAGGCGGCCCTCGTCGATCAGTTGGCGCTTCGAGATATGGAGGGGCTTGTGGTTTTGATGTGTCACCTGAGGGATGTCTCTGTTTTGAGGGCGGAGCAGCTCTTCAAGTGATGGAAGAGAGTCATCTAACGAGTCGCTATCTTGAACATCCCCTGCTGACATTGCAGATGGCGATCTGCTGGGTTGTAGAGGCAGTTGGTGCTTGTTCAACACCGGCTTCGTCAGCTGAGCGTGTGAGGCCTTTAAGGCGGGTTTGGGGTTGGGGTTATAGAATTCAACGCAATTCATGTTCACAGTAGCCATGCTGACACAGAGTAGGACATGAGTGGGAGAATGGTTTTTAGAACGAGACTCTCGAGCGGAATAAAGGAGTTATATAGATTCGGATGGTCGCTCCGCTGTTGACTCGCTAGAATTTGCGAACCCCCCTTGCTTCCCTAGTAAAGATGCAGCCTTCACTGCCAGGCTAGTCTTCACGCTCCGTGTGTCCCCTCATCCTTTTCCGTGCTCTGCAACCAGGCAGGGAATTTTCTGCCACATGCTTGACCCCGATTCCACCAACTAGACATATGCGTTAAAGAGAGGCAAGACAAATCGTATTCCGAGGCATTCTAGTGATTGGGCTGTTGCAATTTGAGCGGTCTCAAGAGCAGGGTCTTAGTTCCAGCTGAAAGTGTAGCGCTGCGGTCGGCCCCTCTGTTGCCAAAAGGAGAAATCATGTCCGGACTATGCGTGCAGTGAAGGCGATCTCTTTGAAAGCCTAGGTCAGACGACACTACCAGATTGCAATAGTTGTCCACTCCCCATATCCATTTATCTGCAATCCTAGTAGTATCCCCGTATCAGCACCTCGAATTGAAGGTGAGCCGCAGCCTTTGACGCATGGATGGTCGCGGCCGCGATGGCCTTCGAGAGTAAATCTCCACCTTCGATCTCCAAGATGTGAGTACAGACCCCCAAGAAGCTAGGCTCGCAAACGGAAATCGGCCCTTCTCTCAAAGATCAGCCTAGACTGAGGTAGACGTCGCTGCTCGGTGCATGTAACTCGCAATGTCGCAAAAGGTGCCGCGCGGCGGTCTACGCAAGGGCCGGCCACGTCACCGCGAGGCATTTTTGCGATTGGCTAGGTCGTAGCGCAAGGCACTCTCAAGGCAGATTGCGCATGCCACAGTCGCAAGACGCTTCACATGTGTGCGGCGACGAGGAAGCGCGCAAGAGGTGCGATCTGAACGCTCAATCTTGCATCTTGACCGATCCGACAGCCAGGACGTCGATGCTCAGATGGCTCGTTGCCATCGCGAAGAGCTCGGTGGCATGGGAAGCGCAGTCACCGGAGGGCGTAAATCGAGGTTGTGGCTCTGCGAAGCCGTTCATGTGACACTGCTGGTTTTCAGCTGCGGCGAGGCCGAGCAGGAAGATCTGTTGGGCGGGGCCATGCAGTGTGGAGGGGGCGGAGGGGGCGGATGGGGCCAAGCGTCGCACGATGAGCGCAGCAGGAGCGAGCAAGGTGGGAGGGAGGAGCGACGGTGGAGAGGGACAGAGTCGGGGGGGAGTGGCCCTTTTATAGAAGTTGAAAGCGGCGGCAGGCCCGTGCACGCGCGCTGCCCGATCGGGCGGGCGCCAAACCCCGCGCGGCATACCTCGCGACTGAGATTATAGTAGCAATAACTCCCATTACAAAACCTGCTTCATTAAAGTTATAGATATCCTGCTCTAGGATTCTATATTTTGCAACTATATTCTGTACAAGGGAGAACCACCCTTTAATTATCTTAGGATCTTTACATTTTGCTTATTTATAGTTGTACTTTTAACTAAACTTTGCTTTAAGTTCTATACGACGTGTTATGAAGTTAGTAGTCTAGTTCTTCCTAGTAGGACTCTTGCCTCGTTTAGAGAGTAGTAGGTCTGCTATTTCTTATACAGCTTGCAGCTAGGGCGGAAATCCACATAAATCTAGGTTGAGGATATACTAAACAAGAGCTGACTCTTTATATAGAGTTAACTTATGTGAGTTAGGAGTACAGTTGCGTTAAGGAGTAACACTATAAGTGTGTTGTTAAAGTGTTGTTTTAGGGACATTGTATAACATTATAGCAGCTTAAACACTTTGAATATAGCCTTGTTTAATTGATTAAATAGCTAGAAGTATCCTACCCTCTTAATTAGAGGATTTTAGTTAAGTTAGTAGTGCTATTGTTAATTGTAGTTAGGTTGATGCGTTTTTAGTGTTTTTGTGCGCTGCTTGCTTAGGTGCACTGCTTGCATGTGAAATACGTTAATATATTAATTTCTTACTTAATAGTTCCTTAGCAACCTAACATATAATAAGTTTAATATGTAATAGGCTACTAAGTGCATGATTAATTAAGTTATATGCTACTTTGTAAGAAAAGGGTTATAGATACTATTATAGATACTATAGTTAATATAATTATTACTCTATTTAATAATGTAACAGCTAGGAGGCTGCTAAAAAGGGCAGCTTTTGTTGCTGTTTTATACACCCTACTTGCCTACTTTTTAATACTCCTACACCCTAAAATTAATTACTATACACCTATAGTGCCTTAGGTACCTAAAATAGCTTGTCTACATTGTTACTAACCCATCCCACCTAGCCCTTACTATCTAGTTGCCTATAAAAGCCAAAACTAGCCATCTCCTCATTAAACTGCTAACTTAAAGGTATTTAAAGGCAGAATGTTCCTTGTTTGCTCTCCTTTGTCTGTTCTTTACTATCTCTTCTTTTTAACATCTTATTCACTTAGTTCTTCACCTCTCCTATAAGCTTTTACTTATAGTCTCTCTTTTTAGTTGTTAATACTACTTGTCTACATTTCTGTTCTATCACTTTATACCTCCTTAACTGCTCTTATAATTGTCTTCTTACTAATCTAATCTACCCTCTACACTCTATATTAACATGCTAATGACTTCCTACTCTAATAATAAAGCTAATAGCTTAAGCGTTTTCAACCTTAATTCCCTTTTAAATAGTATTAATAATGATACTAATAATAAGTTGTAGCTAACGTACATGTATAGCAAACTAGCCAAACAAGCAAACTAGCTAAAATGATGTAGTGACAATAACCCCCAACTAAATGTCAAATTCCTCTACAACAAGACATGCTACTAAAAAATGATGAAAGGCAATTACTGCTAGCTATACAAGCTCTACAAAGCAACCTAAAGTTACGCCTTTAAGCTGTAGCTAGGACCTTTTCTATAGACTACTATAAGCTAGGTTGTTAGTTACTAGGCATACCTTCACAACGCGATATCTAAGCCAACTCATAGAAATTGACAAACCTAGAGGAATCAGTCCTTGTTTAATATATACTTAACCTAGCTACAAAAGGATTTCCTCCTTAGTTATCTATTGTTAAAGATATAGTAAATTAGCTACTTATAACACGTAACGCGCCACGCGTTAGGTTACATTAGGCTTTAAACTTTGTTAAGTAGCATGTAGAGCCCTAGACATGCTTCTAGCGCAAATACAACTACTAGAGGGCTAAGTGTAAGGACCTAGAAGTCATCTGTTGTTAGTTTAAGCTTCTATGCAACATAATTACAAAATATGGCATTAATGAAGCAGATATCTACAACTTTAATGAGACTGGGTTTATAATAGGTGTTATCTTAACTGCTATGGTTATAACAAGCTTAGACAGGCGTACAAAAGCAAAGAAGGTACAGCCTAGTAATTAGGAATAGGTTATAGTAATCTAAGGTGTTAGTTCTTAAGGTTAGGTAGTGCTGCCATTTGTCATTATTATAGGCAAAAACCACCTTGCATCTTAGTATAAGAACAGTAGGTTTCTAAGAAATTAGGTAATTGCTGTTATAGAAAATGGCTAGACTATAAACAAGAGAGGTATAGATTAGATTTAGCATTTTAAGAAGCATATAAAGACCTAGAGTGTTAGTGGTTATCACCTCTTAGTCCTTAATAGTCATAAGAGCCACCACTTAGATGAGTTTAAGGAATACTATAAGGAACACAACATTATTACACTTTGTATGCCTACTTACTCTTCCCATATACTCTAGCCACTTAACGTTAGCTGTTTTAGCTTATTAAAGAAGGCTTATAGTTAGTAAATTAAAGATATGATGTAAGCTTATATTTCTCACATTACTAAGGACAACTTCTTTCCTGCCTTCTATGCTGCATTTAACATTGTAATGATAGAAAGCAACATTTAAGGAGGCTTCTAAGGTGCTAGACTACTTCCATTCAACCTAAATAGAGTGATCTCTACACTTAATCTTAAGTTAAAGACACTAACACCTCTAACCTCCTGCCTAGGTACTACTTAACCTTAGGTTTCCTAGACACTAAATAACCTAATTAAAGCCTCATTACAGTCTACCTTTATTAAAAATCAAATTGCGCGTCATTAAAATAGCTCTCTAACCTTAATCTATATAGCTGTTAATTAGTTTACAAAGGGTGCATTATAAATAATGCATTAATTTGCACTACTAAAAGCAGAGAACCAACACCTACAACAGGCAAATGAAGTACTAAGCAAGTACTAGAGGGCTAAAAAAACACGTCTATAGCAAGGAGGATTACTTAGTTAATAGGATGCATAGGGTCTATAGGACAAGAGGGATGTTGTGCAGTAAGTAGAGCAGGAAATAAGGGCGAGCAGTAGTTGTAAGCTAAGGGAAGAAACGCGTGTACGCTACTGTAGGAAGTGTAGAGAGACTAGACACAATGCGCGCACTTATTAGATTGTAATAGACACGTCTGAGGAAGAGGACTCTAAGTAGTTTCAATTGATTTCTAGTGTCATGGTGGATTTATTGTAATTTTTGTTGCAGGGGTAGATAATTTTAGCCAGTTTGCTTGTTTGGCTAGTTTGCTATACATGTACGTTATTTAACAATAAAGTAAAACACCCTCTAGAACACTATCTTTCTAAAGTAGAAGAACTTAACATGTAGCAGCTTTAGTAATGATAATACAGCCCTAAGACCTAAGTCTAGCTTAATTAAGTGAAGTTATAGTAGGATTAGTAAGTTAACATTTAAATGACTATTATTACTTATACTAACTTTCTGCTCCTTTAAAGGTACTGCTCCTACATTAAGAAAGACCTAGTATAATGCTTTTGTAATGTTATAATAAGATTCCTTAGTGGCTTCTTAAGCTAGGTTTACAGCTAACAACAAGGGAAAGGCAGGTAGAGACAGCTAGGCATTAAACATACAATGTTGTTAGAGACATTCTAGAAGTGGTACAACCTTATGTATAAGCTTATAGTTAGCAAGAAGATTAACAAAATGATTGTATAATAAGGGTAAGATGTGAGTTTTTCTAGTTACTACGTTAGGGCTTCTATTTATCTTTAGTCTAATACAATTATAGCTAATTAAGTTTATAGCTAATTAAAAGAACCTTAATAACTTAAAGTAGGAGAGTGTAACTATAGATGCTAAAGATCTAGCTAAATTCACCTATATGCTTCTTATAACAACATAAATGACTTTTGCTATAGGTTAGCTTTAAATTTAGGATATCCTCTTCTCTTAATTTGTAGGCATTACTAGTAATTAACTAGAGGCTTTATTACAACTCTATCTCTAGCACCTTAAACTAACCCTAATTTAAGACCCTAGTAGAGGTTGTCCCTAACTGTTTATTAAACTTTCACCTAAGTTCACAAAGGGTTTTCTTAGCTTAAAGGATATATAAGTGCCCTCTTGTTAGCCATCTTAAGTTATAGCATACATTATACTAACTAGAACCTAAAGTAATAAATTTAAAATTCCTAAAATCATCTATAACCTAACGCTAGTACTAAGTCTGCATGTCTTCCTACTTAGCATGCTGTTTAAGATTTAGGCCTTTAAGTCTCCTAGCATCTATTCACCTAAGAAGTTGTATAGTCTAAACGTTCTATAGGGGATGAATGAGCAGGAGCTACTGTTAAAGGATAAGTTACTAGACAATTTTGTCTTTTATTAAGCAGTTTGTAAGGTGTAAGGCGTTTGTATTACTTATAACCTATAGCTATTATTAGCATTAATCTAGTACTGCATAAAGATAGGCAGCTAGATTACTAGGTTTAAACAAGTTATAAAGCTGTATGTGCTATATAATAGAGCTGCTAAGGTGCTAAATGAGAGCTATAAGTGTTTTTCTAAGATCCTACTATCCTTAACTAATATAGTCTCTTTAGTACAGCTAATATTAGTAACTCTGTTTAAAACTTAATCTTATAACATGTAAGTATTAACACCTTCCTTAAATACTACCTTAATTAGAATATTAATATACATGTCTAAAATATATATTACAGACTTAAGCTATAAAAGGCTTTAATGAGGTTTGTATGTTTAATAAGCTAGTTAATTAACCCCTAAAGCCCCTAGAAGCTAACTTCTGCATAATTAGCATTAGTTAATAATCTTCTATGTATTATGAAATTATCTTAGATCACAGCCTACCTATCTAGGTCTCTAGAAGGCAGCTAGAGGGAAGAGCGCTATTAGAAAGTTAAAAAACACCTTATGAGCAAGAGAGCAAGACAGTAGCAGTTACTACTACTTAACATTATTAATTAATATAAGAAAGAGCAGCCTGTCATTAACAGCAAGCAGTAGCTATCTAGTAAGGTGGTTAACGAGGACGTCTAAAGTGCATTAGAGTGATTAGATCATATGACGCCTGAACAACTACTTCTAATTAACGTGGTTCTAACATTACCTAAGACGTTGCTAGAAAAAGAATGTTAACGTAGGATTACAGCCATTAACGCTATGACAGCGTACTACAGTGTTAAGGAAGGGGTGACCTTCCGTCGCAGTCGTGCTACTTAGCTAGCTCCACTAGTCTCCGCGGTCAAAGACGAAAAACCACTACGGTCTGAGGCAGATATCATGCTTAGACATGTAATATCGTCAGTTACGACGGACGAGAGGCCTACTATATGCTTCATATGTCTTGGGAACCCGAACCTGACAATGGAGAGGGTTGTCTCATTCGTAAGTCCTGGCTGCCTGACAAGGCACTTTATGAGAAAGCATGTTAGAAGACTTAGAGTTGACGAGCCTACAGAGTGTCGAATCTGTGACGTTTAGCTCGAGCATCAGATGCATTTTCAAAGCCACGCAGAGATATTTCACGGAACTGTCTGTCGATCCCGCAACTAGATGGAATCAATCAGGAGTGTTATGGCTTCTTTTGACTAGGTAGACAGAAGGATTAATTAGACAAATTAGACAGGGAGGAGGCAGGAGTATCTGGCGTCATTGTTCATAGTTTTTAATCTAACTTCCCCTATGAGGTCCATATCAGTTCACGTCTTTAGCAAAGTGACCTGACTCTGCACAGCTGGTGATTCGTGCCTGTCAACCCTACAAGCGACTGATTCCCCATTTTCTTTCATATTTATATAATCTCGTTGATTCTGTTGACTTCCAGTGTCGGCCATGTGGCTCAAACAAACCATATAGAGCTACCTGGGCCGCCCCATAACTCGGCACGGGGGAGGGCCATTGAGTCTCCACGTCCGCCAATCCCACCGCTGGTACCACCAACTGTCCGTTGGCTCAGGCTACATTTGGCATTAGGTCATTGGAAGAGGAATCTTGCATCGAGACCTAGGCTTCCTTCTATGGAGACCCAGAGATGCTAGATGAAAGCTAGTATTAATGTATAGCTCATCGCGACATCCCGCACAACAACCAACACACCACGCACGTCCCTCCGCAATCCGCCCAGCACGCTTTACACAAGTGCTCGCACACCAAGTGCAACCGCTTAAGCTCCAAGCCGCGCGCGTTCGTTGACACCACTCCACCCTTGTGGTATGGTCACCCCCTATGGTACATTGAGAGACCATACTAAGCTAGACAACATGCAGTAGCGACTCACTTTATCATCAGCCGTACAAATATCTCTTATTCAATGGCAGAACTTCAGCCTTGGCTCCAAATCCAGCACGTCTGAGCGTCAAGGCACGTTCACCATTCCCCTCATGAGCCTGCAGATTTCGCGCTCTTTGGCGGCGACGAGAGACCTTCCTCAGGCGAGTCAGTGGGTGTCGCTTGTCCGTGATGCATCATAGTGCGGAAATCAACACACTCGAAGCCCGAGGTGGTGATGGAGAGCGGCGCGGGCGCCGCCGCGTTAATCGATGGGACCCAGTTGTCCTGCGCCGTAGAGACTAGGCCGCCGTCCCATAGCGTAGGTAAGTGGCGCCTCCCAGGCGTCGGAGAGGGGAAGGGTGAGTCGGAGAAGAAGTGAGAGAGGTCGTCGTGGGGTTTGGGGAAATCGAGCGCGCTGTTGCTGCTGTGGGAGGCGTACTCAAGGCGGTTCGGCTCGGCGTCGGATTGATCGGAAGGGTTGAAGAAGTCGAAAACTTGGGAGTCGAGGGAGGCATTTGGGTAAGAGAGGAGCTCGGGGTCAAGCATATTGAAGGCGTCGTTGACGGATGTGGATAATGGATCCTCCATCGTGGTGGTGGTTCGTGATACGTATGAATGATTCAAAGTGCCTGAGCACTCGGATCTTTGGTGATCAATGGGATCATATACGCAGTCTATGAATGATTCCCGTCGAATCAGGCGACCAACAGAATGATATGTGCACTTTATTCCTCGTGTCTCCAAGTCAACTGAAAAGCGTAAGAGAGAGAGGGTCGTCGCAGATGGGTCACCTACAGGGCAAGCTCGACAGACATATTATCAACCGCGCGAACACCCCAAATTCACTTTATTTTAAGCCCACAATGTTAGCCAAGCTTGTCATACATTGTGGAGGTTTAGCACAAATCAACCCCTCCGCGACTTTCGAAAAAGAGCTTTGAACTGCAGCCGAGAGATAGTCATATAGATAAGACTATTCCAGAATCCTTGCAGCGGAATAACAAGAGCTGCTGCATAGTTTAGACCGAAGGATACGTATTGGCGATTAATGACTGTGGATAGGCGGTTTGCTGTACTTGGGACCTGCGATGCGCCGTTAGTTATAGTAAAAGATCTTACATAAAAGAATATGTCTAACCCATGTTACAAGCAACGCAATGAAAAAAAGAAGGCTGTATCTCGTATATGCCCAAGCTGTTATGCTTAGATTAGAGTTTGCTCTATCAATCCGACTTGAATGTCTGTTGATTGGAAGTTCAGAGGCAGTCGATTGTCTACAGACGCCACTTTCATCTTCCAGGCTATGATCTTGATGTAGGTTGCTTGGCGGCGGGTCTATCTCATATAGCTCAGTGGTAGAAACGGTTGCTAAACGGTTTACGTCTTCGGCCCAATTCCTAGCCACCCCCAGCTGTCGGAGTTGTCTAAGATGTAAATAAATATATCGACCCACGCGAACGTAGATTGCAACGGTGACAATGATAAAGAGCCAGACTGGGCCATACATGACTACAATTCGTATGGCATCCCAAGGGTCGGCAATCCAACAATGGAACTAAGGAAGGTCAGAATGTACATCAACGTGTTTCGTTGTATATCAATAAAACTTACAACCGCGAGGCCATAAACCCCCCCCCTACTTGGTGTTTGTATGAAGAGAAGGGTTAGGGCTGGGATGAATGGCAGGCCGTAGCAGAGGAGCAAGTATATCCACTCCAGCCGTTGCAGCTGTTCCGTGTTGTATCGGTAGAGGAATCTCATATAGACGTTCCACGCTATACAAAGGGCCCATAGTGCATCCGCTGGAAAGAACCTGCAGAGTCAGTTGTTATGTTGCCTGTGTATGTTTAAGATACGGACCACTGAATCAGAAATGCCTGAAATGTACATAGAGAGCTCCCTTGCCCATGCTGTGGCCCCGATAGTGAAATGAGAGTCGCTATGTTGAGCACTATGTTCCCACATAGTGCATAGAATATTAGACGGTTGATGGACGTACGGAAGGCTTTCTTTGATAAGAATGTTAGCACAGCGATACTGGCACTGGTGAATGAGACGGTCGAGCTGACCCGTTCGGCGACCGAGACAGCGAAAAGTTGACACTCTGTCAGCGACATGTCGCTATAGTGAGAGGCGTGCACCTACAGCAGCCCACACTTGCTCACTGATATATGTAGACTACCCATTTATACGATCAGTTGAGGTAATTGTGAATATTAGTAGTACTCAATTGACAAGATTCGTTTCGTCATTACGGAGTACATAATAGTGGATGAGGGCATATACTGTGTATGGTATAGTCTATTCCTCTTTAATCCACCCGTGGCGAAACAGAAACCGAGTGATGGGCTAGAGATAGCGTGAGAATAGTGGAGCTCGGGAACATCCTGCGCATGCTTTATAATTTGCCGCTGCGCCAAGAAGACGGGATGATGCAATCCCGAATATCAATACTTATATCACATGTTGGTCAAAGTGCTTGTTTCCGTCCTTTGCTCGTAATGGGAGATAGATAGACAACTGTACCGACAGCCTGGGCTTGCATGAAGGTCGAAGCTCTTCTGAAGACAAGGGATGGACTGCAGTACCTAAAGTGGAATAATATGACCTTCAAATATATAGAACCCTGGGTCTTCCCCGTCGAGAGCCTTTATCGCACGTCCCTGGCCCCCTCTCTTCGGCCAAATTGCGTGCTGTACGCCCAACCACGGCTCCTCTGTCAACCAGGAGTCTCGTCGGGAGTCGTCGGTGTGACAGCTATTGAGGGCTAGGTGTCGCTGGCGCCTTCTAACAACTCAGGATGTTGGCCAAACTGCTCGTCCCTGATAGGAATAGGCTGGGATGTAATTTTGCTTAGAGCATTCAATGTTTTTGTCCCCGAGCTCTACATCGGTTGCGTCTGTAACCCCGATACGGGCCTGTTTAAACTTATCACAGCCCTCGAAGTTGTGCTTGCGTTTTCGGGGCTGGTCTCGTGGAGTGTTTGATCGATATTGTACTAAAGACGTAGGGGTCTGCGTAGATGGCAGGCCATTAGGATGAGCATCATTATCACTGACATCGTTATGTTCAGCCGGAGTGGAGACCTCGAGGCTCGCAGAATGCTGAGAATCATTGGTCGCATGCTCGCTGTCTAGTGTGTCTCCTTGTTCGATAGATAAGCAGTATGGGGGTTGGCTTCCGTTCTCGAGCTCTTGTTGGGCGGCTGGAGAGGTCTGATCGGAAGCCTCGAGAGAGAGCTTGCGTAGGTCGGTCGAGTCATTCAAGTCAACCCTTTCCGTCTGCGCAATGTGCAGAGGTAGGAGAAGGGTAGAAGTCTGGTCGCCAGGATCAGACTCCTCGTGTACGATAGACGGTGACGAGAGAGGGGTCAGAGCCTGGTCGATAGATGTTTGTGGATTATAAGGAGTCGAGATGGGAGTGGCAATCGCTGTCGAGTGCGTTACCTCTCGGACTGCTGTCACGATTGCCTCACGAGCGACTGGGTGTTTTTCAAAGTTTGGGTAGTGTTCTCATTCCGTAGCCATCGGACCAGACTTAACCGCCTGAGAGGCTGTCAACAATGCTACGTTCGAAGGAAATGGAAGAAGTGTATGATCTAGACCTTGTCAACGTCTGACGTGTCCAAAATATTCAGCTCTGAATCGTCGTCTAGATCTGGACGAGCCATCAAATTAATATGTCCCTTGGATCGGCTGTTTAAGGGTCATGAGTGGGGAATGAGATGGCCAACGATAAAATGGCATGTACGCGGTGGGCAGGGGCGAAGCGACAGAAAAGGTCAAGATGGGGGGGATGGTGCGGGACTTGGGGGGGGGGGTCAAAAATCGTAATGGGCAGATCCCAGAACGTAGGTGACCTGACCATCCCCCCAACCTGAGCTGACCCATCCCACTTTCGGCAAAACGTCGGCTGACCCCCCTATAAATAAATCCTCAACTTCCGACCATCTACCTTCTGTCAACACCACCACTAACTCCACCACCACCTACTACTGCCACCACTATAGCACTAATAAAGCTTAATGATAATGTATAAATACATTACTAATGGATTCATAATTCTACTAACAACCACAACAGGCTGCCTATATAGCCTACAAACTACTTACTAAATGACCCCTTAGAATGAAGCCTTTTAGTAAAGATGTAAGTTTAATTCTAGTTTAACTTCACTTTCAACTTCATCTTAGGTTTAATACATTACTAATACATTATTAATGCATTAGTGTAACGCTAGGTCTTAAACTATAAGACTTATAGAGGTTTCGTTTATTTAACTTATTAGAGGAGGTAGGGGATTAGACATAAAGGCTTTTGTAAAACATGTTACTAGTATATAATAAATACTAACATATTTCACAAGCAAGTTGCGCACACAAGCGAGTTGCACACGAAAACACAAAAGATTAACTATTCCTACTACTACTACACTACTACCCTACATAATAACCCTTATTTAATCGTAATTGATTCCTGGCGCCTCTCGCACGTACGAGCATTATGCCCTATATTACCACATGTGCCACATTGTTGCTGTCAGCCTGTAGAACCCACCTGCTAAGTAGCCTCACTTGCTACCTCCATACAGAGTTGAGCATTAACCTTAGCACTCTAAAGAATATCCTCTCCCTCTCGTACAGAGAGACTACCCCCTTATATTATATGCCTCTTACGCTTCCTTTCCCTCCTCTTTTTCTGTTCATTTGCAGCCTATAGAGCCTTAACCTCTGCCTTAAGTAGAATAGCAGAATGTATCATCATTTCTGCCCCTTTAACAAGGCAGCTAACAGCATCATTAATTAAGGTAGGAGAGCTGTTCTGATGTTATATAATGTGGTTCTTAATATGCTCTGTTTGAAAGTTAAGCTCCTATATAGTTTAAGGAGTCTTTGAAGTCTAATTGCTACTCTCAACTATAGGAGGAGTTAGAGTCCTTAAGCATAGATTTAAGTAAGAGAGGACAGTCTATGGCTTATACAGAACTAGCCCTATAGCCTAGAATCTGCTCTTAATGTTCTGCTCTGTAAATGTAGCTTTAAATGCTTCTTTGAATGTAGAGAGGAACTTAAGCTTTATGATGTGGTTTAGCCAGTTTCGTATGAAGGTTTTAATCTGCTTTCTGTACGAGAGCTTTAGTGGCGTAAAGCAGCTTACATTAAGAGGCTGAAGAATGTGCAACAAGTGTAGTGGCATATAGAGGGTAATTATCTTCTGTTCTGTGTAGTAGTACTAAAATTAAGCTAAGAGGTGGCTGTTATGTCTATTAAGAATAAGAAGGTAATAGGTTCTAATTATATAAGTGCTTATATGTTAATTAAAGTGTTAAATCCACTTATACCTAATTAAATTTAAAGTCTACCTATTCTCACTTAACATAATTAC
>KV459599.1:0-39338 GCA_001662645.1 Pseudogymnoascus sp. 03VT05 | reverse complement strand
AACGGGGGGAGAAATGCAGATGTGGATGGATGGGAAGGCAAATCGGGATTTGTACTTGGGAGACTGAGACACGGAATCGCGATGCGATGGGGCGGGATATGGGAAATGCAAATGAGAATGAGGAGGCGTCAATCGATCACATTTTTTTACGTGTCTCTTGTCGTCTGCCGCGCTGTCTCGGTCGATGGGCTCAGCGCGGATGGAGTCGCAGATGTGGTTGGACTGGGGGGGGGGGGAGGCGATGTCTCATTCTCATCTGATCTTTATCATATTTTTTCGTGTGTGTGTGTGTGTGGAGGTTCGGGATGGGGGGCTGGATGGGAGGTGTTCACCGTGTGTCGGGGGGAGGTGAGATGGAACGCGGAGTGGCGAAGTGGAGTGAAGGGTTTGGTCTGAGGTAGGTGGGAATGTTGTTGTTAGCTGAGGTCGCTGTATAAATAAGGTTGGAGCGTTGAGATTGTTATAAGTGATAGAAGTGATAGAAGTGATAGAAGTGATAGAAGGATAATTGTGAAATCAGGAGAAGGTATTTCTTTCCACTCAGACATTCTTCATTCATGCTATCGTCGGGAAATCTTAAGCATGTCCCCCGACAGCTTACGGCGAGTGAATGGTGTCTCATCACTGTGGAATCTCCTCCTCCTCCTCTCTCCAGGGTGATAAATAGGAAGGGGTACTTACATTCACCAATATCCATCTGTTCGTCGTCATTTATGTGTTGAAATTTCTCCTCAAGCCCAAGTCTTAGGAGGTATACAGACAACCTGTACGATAAAAGAAGAAGAAGCAAGAAGAGGTATCTCGAGGTGCACAATCCGCGTATTTATTTGCCAGAGCAGCGATGCCAAGATCTTAAGCGGGGCTCGCCGCCCTGTCAGATCGGGGAAATTGGGATCCGGGGTTAAGGGTTGGGTATCACGTGATTATATAAAGGATGCCACACGTGATGTGGTTAGGTAATGCTCCTACAGCTGGGTGGTGGTGATGGTGGGGTACGACGACGTAGGCAGGTGGGACTGTGATAGTAAGAGCAACTGCAGCAACGTCAACACGAGCACAACTTCCTCCTCGCAATCCATTCACCTCACCTTACCTCACCAACACAGCTCACAGACTCTACACCACCAACCACACAAACAAAACAACCACCCATCCAACCTCGAATCCACCGCAATGTCCATAATCCAATCCCACACCTCCGCCTCCCTCACCGACCACTGGCGCACCATCGACATCGACGCCCTCGACCCCGAATCCTCCCGTAACTTCCCTATCACCACCCTCGCCGCGCCACCGAGCGGACCGAGAGCGCTTGATGTCCAGAGCGTGAGGGGATTGTTGAGGGGAGGGGATGCGGAGGGGGCGCTGAGGGGGGCGGTGGGGAGTGGGGTTGATAAGGTGTGTTTACTTTGATTTTTGGGGGGATGGGGAGGGGAATTGGGTGGAGGAGGGGAGGTGTAGGGGGGTTTAGAGAGGAAGATTGGGGCTAATGGGTGAATAGGATGCGCAACTCCAGATTGTCATTGAGGTCCTCCAGTCTATCAAGGCTGCGGATATGACGCCGCTTCTGCGCAGCGTGTATGCCTCTGAGGGCGGGTCGGATGTGCTTGATTCGCTGATGAAGTACTTGTAAGTCCTCCCCACACGAACTTCCTCTCCAATTCCTTTCCTTGTGTTGTCCACAGAGCAGTTCGGTGGAGAGGACAGAAGAACACTAGTAGGGATACAGGCTGACGCTGTGCAAATAGGTACGCAGGAATGGCAGCACCGACGCAGCAGCGACAGGGCGAGAGCAGCGGTGCGGCGATGAGCGTGCTTCTTAGCTGGCACGAGAAGGTTGTTGAGGTTGCGGGATTGGGATGTGTGGGGAGGGTGATGACGGATCGCAGGACTACCTAAATGAACTGCGCTGCTTGAGGTGGGCGACATATGGGCTGGGAGATCGGGACTTGACACATGGATTCTAGGGGCACTGTACATGCTGTGTGCTGAGAACGGTGGATGCCCGAAGAGGGGGTTAGAGGCAGAGATACGAGCTGGGCGTCTATGGAGCAGGTGTCGGAGGTGCATAGACAAAAACAGACAGACGCCCAAAATCCAATACAAAAACATTGTTCATACAATTAATATCCTACACCCCCCCTCAATTTATACTCCCCCCTCCCAAAATATCCTTCATATTCACCTCCCCCGTCCCCCTCTCCAACGGCTTCCTCTGATCCGGACTCTCCTTCCACCCAATAAAAAAGATCACCCTAAACGTTGCCGGTATCCCCTCCTTCCCCGGCTCCCCATACAACTCCTTATAAATCCCACTAGCAGCCGCCAACACCTCGCGCCCTATCCCGCCCATTTCCCTGCCGAGCACCGCGTTACTCTCCCCCATCGCCTGAAGGTCTCTCATCAGCGCGAAGATGTCGGGGAACTCGACGACGATATCTTCCACGTCAACTGTCAGGAGTTTGAACCCCGCTTTTGTTAACAGTCCGCCTATGTCGCGCACATCCGCCAGGGGAGAGGTGTGGGGAGCTACACCACCCCGACGTTCTTGCGATGCGAGTTGTAAAGCGGTGCGCAACTCGAATAACGTGTCTCCCCCGAACATAGCAGCTAAGATAGGCGCATCGGGTTTCAACGCGCGATTCGCGTGCGATAGTAGCGCAGGGAGGTCGTTAACCCAGTGCAGCGCGAGAGAGGATAGGACGGCATCGAAAGTATCCGCTTCATATGGTAGAGACTCGAGGGTGGGGAGGACGGTGCGGGTTATCTTTAACGGCGAGGGGAGGGGGAGGGCGTCGTCGCGGTGCAAGAGGGTTGGGGAGGTCTCGGCGCAGGTTAAATGCCCGATGCGCTCGCTTGCTGGTGGTTCGGTATCGGAGAGGGGCGTGGTGAGGGCGCGGGAGAGGTTGCAGGCGTTGGCGCCTAGGTCGAGGATGTGTGGGAAGTCGCGGTTGATGTCCTATCGCGGGGCTGTTAGCTTGGGCGTGTTCTTCAATTTCATTTTATTTATTTTGGGCGGGGGAAGAGGAGGGGGGACGAACGAGTAAGCGGTCAGCGAGACGGGTAGCGATTTCGTCGCGGAGGTAGTCTACTTCCCGACTCTGTTCTGGCTTAGACGCCGCGCGCTCTTTCTGGAGGTGCTTGACGTGCGAGTTGAAGACTTGGAGGGTTGGTGCGCCGGGGGCTTGGACGGCGTAGGTGCGTGTGCGGGGTGTGAAAGGTGAGGGGCTTCGGATGGAGGGGAAGGAGGAGAGGATGACCGGCCGGCGGCAGCGGAGGAGGGGGCGGAGGGCGAGGGGTTTCATGCTCGGCGTTGTGGGGGGGACATGTGTGGTTTGCGTCGTGGTGCTGTCGGAGATAGCTATGCGATTGACTTTCTGGCAGGGATGGGATGGGACGTTGTGGCGGAAGATAGTATGGCCGAGTTCCGGGGGTTTGGGACGGGAAGGCCGCTTTTAAGGCGTTTTTTAAGGCTGCTGCTTTTAAGGCTCGGCTTGGCTTGGCGGAGGGGATTAAAATAGAATCGATCTTTGGAAGGGGAAGGGGTCTAGAAGGGGGAAATGGGAAAGGGGAGAGACAATGATGGCATTTGAGGATTCTAAGCTATTTTCCGTATTTGTATTGTATGTACTGCTAATACTAATATCTACTATATTCGTATGTGATTTACAGCCATTGTGCTGTGCTGTACATACACAACCAGCACCTGCACATGCTCTTCAAGGTCCGTTGCTCTGTTCACATGAGAATGAGATCGAAGTCAAATTATATGGGAATAGGATAGGATTATAGAAATACACCAATGCATGCAGCAGACCTGATAATAAATTGAGTCCTCCCTATTGAAACAACTTTGTTTCCCCTTCATTGACTTCTTCCCACCTCGCCCTATCGCCGTCACATGACACGCAGAAAACGTGACTTGTGGACGGTACGTATCAGCTCGCCCCAGTGGTTAGCGGCGGTGTTCCCTGGAGAAAATCTAGGAGAAGTTGGACCCACTATTTGCTATCGCTCAGGGAAGTCAGGGGTATTCGAGCTTATCCATTGGTCCGATGGCATCGGCTATCCCTGACCCCAAAATGTTTCAGACGCTACAACGCCTACTGGGAATAGTACTTGGTTCGCTGTGGGCCGCTCCGCTAAATATGATGTACCTTGCCTTCATGCGCCCCTCCTTCAATTGCGAAAAATGCTTGGATGGCTTGGATGCGTCGTCTTTGTCCAACAAAGCCAACTACCAGCTCAGCTCAGGAGGCGACTTTCTATTTTCTTTTCACCCTCACTTCACCTTCTTCACCTTCTTTATCCTCTCCCTATTGCTACGACTTTTCCTATAGCTTCATTCGCTTTGCCGCGTTCTCATCTTCTTCTCTCCACACCTCCCACCACATACGTCAACACTCCACCAAATTCGCATACTTTGAAACCCACTAGCAACTTGATATTCACTCGCTGAGCCCCAGGATCAACATTCTCTTCCACTTGCATAATACATACTCCGGTCTTCTGCCGGCTGTACCAACACCGCACAGCACTGTCCGGCGCTATACACGCGACCAACACGGCTTCCTTCAGCCTTCTGTGAGCTGGTCTCGCCATTCGATGTCCTACCAATCTGGAATTACATCAGCTAGACAAGGAGGATTCATACCACTCTCGAATGCTGCGTCAAAGGAGACGCTACGAAACAACGACGCCATGAACTTCGAAGATATTCCCATGACCAAGGTCAAATCCAATGCCAGTTCGGCTTGGCAGCAGCGTGATGGTCAGAGCATCTATGGCAACGACGCCGACGCAACTGGCTCGCGACTTGCCCCGCCCGACGACCATGGTCACCACGGCCGACGAAAGCTGAAGAAGATGAACTCGAGACAATCGAATGCCACAAACCAGCAGTCGGTGCTGACGGGAATGGGAAAGTTCTACGACAAGATCGTCAACTTCTCCATCGTCACCCGCTACCTCGTCTACGTCCTCCCCATCGCCGCCCTGATCGCGATCCCAATAGTCATTGGCGCTACTGTCGCCCCGGATGCGAAGATCGGTGGAATCCGCCTCCTCTGGTTCTTTGTCTGGATCGAGTGCGTCTGGCTCAGCATCTGGATCGCTAAGCTCTTCGCCAAGACCGTTCCATACTGCTTCGTCTTCCTCTGCGGCGTCATCAGCCCTGGCACACGGAAATATGCCCTGATACTGAGGAGATTGGAGATTCCCCTCTCCCTCGTCGGCTGGGCCGTCGCATCCATCGCCACGTTTGAGGCGCTCATCAAACGCCCTGATAACTCTCCCCAACACTGGACAGCTATCATGAAGAAGATCCTCGCCGCGGCCCTCATCGCAGCTTGCATCTACCTCGTTGAGAAGCTGATTATCCAGCTCATCAGCATCAGCTACCACTCGCGCTCCTTTGATCTCCGTATCCAGGAGTCGAAGCACCAAACACATCTTCTCGGCCTTCTCTACGATGCATCCCGAGCCCTGTTTCCCCTGTACTGCCCCGAGTTTGCTGAGGAAGACTACCGGATCACTGGCAATGTCGACATTATACGTGTTGGCAAAAAGGCATCGGGCGCTGCGACTCCCATGAGACTCATGGGCAATGTGAACCGCATCGGTGACAAGATCACCTCGGCATTTGGGAATGTTGCGTCTGAGATCACAGGAAAGAAAGTCTTCAATCCTAACTCTGCCCATTCCATCGTGCTTCACGCCCTGGAGAAGAAGAAGTCCTCCGAGGCGCTGGCCAAGCGTCTGTGGATGTCTTTTGTCATCGAAGGGAAGGAGGCACTGGGCATCGAGGACATCCGGGAGGTCCTCGGCCCTGCACACAAGGATGAGGCTGATGAGGCGTTTGCATATATCGACGCTGATGACAATGGAGACATCAGTTTGGACGAGATGATTGTCAAGGTCGTGGCGATGAGCCGCGAGCGCAAGGCCATCGCGAACAGCATGCACGACATTGGTGATGCTATTTCCGTGCTCGACTCTGTCCTCGTCGCTGTGGCCTTTGTTATCATAATCTTCATCTTTGTCGCCTTCCTCAACGCCAGCTTCGTGACTACGCTTGCGACTGCTGGAACAACGCTCCTCTCGCTCTCCTTCATCTTTATGGTGACTTGCCAGGAGTTCCTCGGTTCCTGTGTCTTCCTCTTCATCAAGCACCCCTACGACGTCGGAGACCGCGTGGACATCAACAACGAGCCCCTCATCGTCGAGCGCATCTCTCTCCTCTACACAATCTTCAAGCGCATCGACTACATGAAGATGGTCCAAGTCCCCAACATCGTCCTAAACAACATGTGGATCGAGAACGTCACACGCTCCAAAGCCATGAAAGAGCAAATCGAGCTCTCCATCTCCTTCGACACCAGCCTCGAAGACATCGAGCTTCTCCGCACCGAACTCGAAGCCTTCGTGCGCCACCCCGACAACAGCCGCGACTTCCAGGAGGACGTCGTACTCGAGTGCGCCGGCGTCGGCACAATGGACAAACTCGTCCTCAAGGCCGAGATCCGACACAAGTCCAACTGGGCAAACGAATCCATCCGCGCCTCGCGCCGCTCAAAATTCATGTGCGCCCTCGTCCTCGCCGTCCGCAAGGTCCCCATCTACGGCCCCGGCGGCGGCGGACCCGCTCTCGGCGAGCCTGGAAACCCATCTTACTCCGTCGCCGTCTCTGATGACCTCGCCGCCGAAGCACGCGCCAAGGCCGCCGAAGCGAACGAGGCAAAGCGCCTCGTGCCAACCTCCAAGCCGGACGCAGGTAAATCGACAGAACCAGGAGCCACGGCGCCGGAATCTGGCGTCCTGGGCGCTACACACGAGACTGCTGCTGCGGCAGCGATGAACGCGCGTCGTCCCACAGATACCGGGCTCGACACGCAGCAGAGGGGTAGAGGCGACACCCTCGGCCGCGCACGCAGCAGCGACATCGAAGACCTCCGCAACGACCTCCTCCACCGCGCCAGCACCCGCGGCCGCCGCCGCGCCGACATGACCGCCTTCCCCCTCCAAGTCGGCACCAGCGGCGCCAGCATCGGGTTAACCCCCAGCAGCCCTCTCCGCGACAGCGCAGACGAGGACGAGGAGGCTAAGGTGGGCGGTTATGGAGGGTACTCTGCGTCGCCGGGGTATCCGGTTCAGGCGCAGCAGCAGCAGGGAGTGGGGTTTCCGGCGCAGGCGCAGGGTATGCAGGGACAGACGTATCCGACGCAGCAGCAGGGGCCGGGGGGGAGTTATGCGCAGTTTCCGGCTGGGGCGGCGGGGCAGGGTCAGTTGGGACAGCAGCCGGCGCCGCCGAGGAAGGATGGGGCGAGGTTTTAGGGGGCGAGGGGGGTAATGACGGGGAGGTTGGGTGAGAGGGGGGGAATTGGAATATATGCTTTGACGGCTGAATGTGGCGTTTTTTTTTTGGTTCTATTAGAGCGTGGTTGGGATTGGAATACCACCGCGCATTGATTGCATATATGGATTGGATATTTGTAAAAGAATAGAAGGAGGTGGCGGGGTATAGGCGAACGAATAGGATACAGAATTCAATTCATTTCACATACAGACAAACATACATAACAATATCCATACCTTGTCCTCGGCGAGGTTACAGCAATCAAAAACTCTTGAGGCTATCAAATTCGCCGCAGTTAAGGAGCTGCAGCTCATTGCGAAATCTTGGATTATGGTAACTAGCAGCCTAGTTGATAATACCTAGTTGGACATGTTTGACAGCAACAGTGACAGCAACAGTGACAGCAACAGTGACAGTGACAGCAACAATGACAGCAACAGTGACAGCAACAGTGACAGCAACAGTGACAGCAACAGTGACAGCAACAGTGACAGCAACAATGACAGCAACAGTGACAGCAACAGTGACAGCAACAGTGACAGTGACAGCAATAGCGACAGTGACAGCAAGCGGCAACGACAACAGAAAGGGGTAACGGTAACAGAAATAGCAACAGTGTGTAATTCCGCTTACCTGGCAGCCTTAAGGGCTGCAAAATTGGGATCGATGAATTCTTTGGTTCCCTTCGTCTTGCGGTATGCCGACCTTTTGACATCAACCTTGGTGTCGTTAGAGTCTTCGTAGTCTGCGTCTGGCTCGCACTTGATGATTCAAGCTGATGGGATTTATTTCCTCGGCTCTACTTCCGAGTATTTAACATAGCAATTATAGCCTTTAGTTATTGAGAATCTTTATTTCACTTAAAGCTACCATAACTACCACCACCCCAACCTAACAAACATGTTCCACCTCCCCAACACCCCCCACCCTCTCCCCCAACTCCGTCCTCAGCACCCTCCCAAAAACCTCCTCCAACATGCCCCAACAAACCCTCGTCACCGCCCCATCAAACCGTCCCTTACTCATCTCATCCCTAATAAACGCATGCTGCGCCCCCGCCACCTCAAACCAGCTAAACACCACCCCCGCCTCCCTCAGCTTCAACCTAATCTTATCCCGTCCCGCCGGCGGAACATGCGTATCCAGCGTGCCGTGGATACACACCAGTTCCCCCTTAATCTCCTTACACCTCGCCAGCGTATCATCCGGATTATTCGCCCCCAGAGTCGCAGAGTGTAAATCCGTAGCGAAATACGCAACCGCTGCACTAATCCTGGGATCCAACGCGCAGCGTATAGCCAGGTGGCCACCGAGACACATACCCGTAGCCCCCAGGCGCCCAGTGCACGTCGGCAGGGCGAGGAGGGCGTCAATGGTGGCGGCGCTGTCGGCGTCGTAGGATTCTAGAGTCTTCTTGGCTTTGAGGGAGTTGCCGAGTTCGGTGCCGGGGACGTCGTAGGCGAGGGGGGTGGAGGGGACGAAGTCGTGGTAGGAGGAGGGCGCGGCGACGATGTAGCCGGCGGAGGCGATGGAGCGGGCGAAGCGGGCGACGGGGCCGGTGACTTGGTAGATTTCGGAGAAGAGTGCTACGCCGGGGAATTTGCTGGGGGGGAGGGGTTAGTTTGGATGGGTTGGAGGGGGAGGGTGGGGGAAAGGGGATTGGGGAAGAGGGGTTTTGGAGATGGTAAAGGGGTCGTACGCGTTGGGGTAGCCGGGGATGGAGGGGTGGAAGAGGAAGATCCCTTGATAGACGTTAGTACGAGTTTAGAGCTGATAGGGATGTGGTTATGGAGGGGTGAGGTACTCATTGATCCCTCCACGCCGTCTGCCTTAGTCGGCACATCTATATGAGACTCTACGATAAGCATTTTGGAGGTTTGAGGGCGAATTGGAGAAATTGATGTCGTTGTGAAGATGGAGCTCTGGCCTGACAGCTTCAATCGCGGAGGGGTTGATAGTGGGGGCGGGGCAGGTAGGGTGGATAAATAGATTATCACGTGAGGATATGCAGGATGATGAATAACCTCCTCACGTGATATTAATGGAGTGATAAGTGAATGATCAATCACGTGATGATAAAGAGCTACATAGTATGAACAATGTTGGTGGGGTATTTTTGGGGTTGGCGGTGGTTGGCAGGGCAAGTGACAACACACTTTCGCCAACTCAACGTCATATTTTCTGTTGTTGCAGTACAGGATACTTGGGTAGTACTTGGGCCCATCAGGCTGCAACTGGGGAATATTTTTTCTATCGCCAAGGAAGGCCAGGTGCATCTCCCATATCCCAATGGAAGAAGTGAGGTTATTATGAGGGAGCCGTGTATTCTCGTGGTATCCTGTACCACAGTGGTTACCTACATAGATAAGTAAATATGGCAATCAAGTAGCCGTAGGAGTGTAGCCAGCTTCATGTAACTACTACTAATCTTACTCTACTATAGACTACAGTATCTATTCACCTCATAAACTACCAATAGTTACTTACTCTGGGCTTTTATTTTTATTCTGACGGTTTCCACGGTTACGTACTTGCTCAGCTCCACGTCGTTTGTTCGTAATTGCTATAGTGGAGTGCTGGTGGAGATATGGTGAGTCCTCGAAGCTGGTAGATATGCTAAGAAATGCTAAGAAATGCTAAGGAATGGTAGGAATACTACTAAAATGGTAGGAAATGGTAGGAAATGGTAGGAAATGGTAGCCTTGCGGGTCAAAAGCGGTGTGGTACATGTGTTTGTGTGCCGTTCTGTATGTACTAAACAAGTACCATCAACCCCTCATAGAGCTTTATCGGCATAACAAACACTCACCGATCGTCCATCAAAAATCGAACTGACAGGGCCCTGCGGCAAAATCTAAAAAAATATAGAACATTCTCCAGCTTTCAAGGATCATCCAGTTTAAAACCACAATTAAATCCATACAATAGCCATAATTACCATTATTAAATCATTAAATCCTTTATTCCTCCCCCGGCTATGACGTTGTTGCTGGGCCTCCCGCGAATTTTTGCGATGATCCTAGAATGTGCGTGGTGGTTCCGGCCACTAGCGCCATTGGCTTAGAAGATGCTGGAACTGGCTGGAAACCACCGCCTGCTGCAAGCAGTGCATACAAAACCTCGAATCTTCCTCGCACACAAATTCTTTTCTTCCTTCTACTTCATACCATAACAAACCTCCCTCATCTCACACCACGATTACAATTGCTCTTCTACTTCAACATCAAGGTTGAAGATTCTTATACCAACACCACTTAATACATCTACACACACAGAGCAACGATGTCTGCGTACGTTGACCCCGCCAAACCTCACTTCCACCCCCGTGCCAGCTCCAGCGCCTGTGCCACCCCTTCTTCTGACAATGTACTAACTGGCCTCAGCATCGGTATCGATTTGGGTACCACCTACTCGTGCGTGGGTATCTTCAGAGATGACCGCATTGAGATCATTGCCAACGACCAGGGCAACCGCACAACCCCCTCGTTCGTTGCCTTCACTGACACCGAGCGTCTGATCGGTGATGCCGCCAAGAACCAAGTCGCCATGAACCCAGCCAACACCGTCTTCGACGCCAAGCGTCTGATCGGTCGCAAGTTCGCCGACGCCGAGGTCCAGGCCGACATGAAGCACTTCCCCTTCAAGATCATCGACAAGGGAGGCAAGCCAGTCTGCCAGGTCGAGTTCAAGGGCGAGACCAAGGACTTCACACCCGAGGAGATCTCCTCCATGATCCTCGTCAAGATGCGCGAGACTGCTGAGGCCTACCTCGGCGGAACCGTCAACAACGCTGTTGTCACCGTCCCAGCTTACTTCAACGACTCCCAGCGTCAGGCTACCAAGGATGCCGGTCTCATTGCCGGACTCAACGTCCTCCGTATCATCAACGAGCCTACCGCCGCTGCCATTGCTTACGGTCTTGACAAGAAGGTCGAGGGTGAGCGCAACGTCCTGATCTTCGATCTTGGTGGTGGAACTTTCGATGTCTCTCTCCTCACCATCGAGGAGGGTATCTTTGAGGTCAAGTCCACTGCCGGTGACACTCACTTGGGTGGTGAGGATTTCGACAACCGTCTCGTCAACCACTTCGTCAACGAGTTCAAAAGAAAACATAAGAAAGACTTAAGCTCCAACGCCCGTGCCCTCCGTCGTCTCCGCACCGCATGCGAGCGTGCCAAGCGCACTCTTTCGTCCTCTGCCCAGACCTCCATCGAGATCGACTCTCTCTTCGAGGGTGTTGATTTCTACACCTCAATCACCCGTGCCCGCTTTGAGGAGCTGTGCCAGGACCTCTTCCGTTCCACCCTCCAGCCCGTCGACCGTGTCCTCTCAGACGCGAAGCTCGACAAGACCAAGGTTCACGAGATCGTCCTCGTCGGAGGATCCACCCGTATCCCCAGAATCCAGAAGCTCATCACCGACTACTTCAACGGCAAGGAGCCCAACAAGTCCATCAACCCTGATGAGGCTGTGGCTTACGGAGCTGCTGTCCAGGCTGCAATTTTGTCTGGAGACACCTCGTCGAAGTCCACCAACGAGATCCTCCTTTTGGATGTCGCTCCTCTGTCTCTCGGTATTGAGACTGCCGGTGGTATCATGACTCCTCTCATCACCCGCAACACCACCATCCCAACCAAGAAGTCCGAGGTCTTCTCCACCTTCTCCGACAACCAGCCCGGTGTCCTGATCCAGGTCTTCGAGGGTGAGCGCAAGCGCACCAAGGACAACAACCTGATGGGCAAGTTCGAGCTCACCGGTATCCCACCCGCACCCCGTGGTGTTCCCCAGATCGAGGTCACCTTCGATCTCGATGCCAACGGAATCATGAACGTCTCCGCGCTCGAGAAGGGCACCGGAAAGAGCAACAAGATCGTCATCACCAACGACAAGGGCCGTCTTTCCCAGGAGGAGATCGAGCGCATGTTGTCCGAGGCCGAGAAGTACAAGGCTGAGGATGAGGCCGAGGCCGGACGCATCGGCGCCAAGAACGCCCTCGAGTCGTACGCCTACTCCCTCAAGAACACCCTCTCCGACGCCAAGGTCGACGAGAAGCTCGACGCCGAGGACAAGGCCAACCTCAAGGCCGAGATCGACAAGACCGTCTCCTGGTTGGATGAGTCCCAGCAGGCCACCAAGGAGGAGTACGAGGAGCACCAGAAGGAGCTCGAGGCCGTCGCCAACCCTATTATGATGAAATTCTACCAAGGAAATGAAGGCGCGGCGCCCGGTGGGATGCCAGGTGGAATGCCAGGTGGAATGCCAGGTGGCGCCCCTGGTGCTTCTCACGATGATGGACCAACTGTCGAGGAGGTCGACTAAGCGCCAGATTTTTAATGGTCAATTATAAAGCTTTCGGTGTTCACTGGGGTCCATCATGAATTGTAGACTTGTTTATCTGCGGGTTTTTGCGTTTCCTTTACGCTACGACGATACGATGAAAAAGCTGGTGCAAAGACAGATTTTTTTGTACTTGTGTATCTTTGGGCTGCCGATAGGGCGGTTTCCATAATGAAAGTCGTTAAATTTATATGCCTAGTTCCTTGTGCACTTGTGATGTGAATTATGATTGAAATGTTCGAACTGTTTTCTCTATATATGCTAGCTACTAATAACGCTCCCAGTCAACAACAGCCATTGCCTTCTATTATTCTTATTTATTTTCTCTGTGCAAGGGTATTTTAACTAGAGTTCTCGTACAACCGGGAAGCGTGGACAAGGACTCTACGTAACAACCATGGTTTTCAGCAACTGTGACATAGAAAAAGGACGCTTAAACACTCAGAGCTACTTTCACCACCTCAAAGTCTAAGTAATGGACAGTATATCACAGCCACCAGATGCCTCAAAACTAGGCTACAGACACTGTGTTTACTGAGGTTTTTACAATGACTGTAAATAAAATACAGACGCTCAGTCACTCAGGGCAACATATACTGTCTATGAATCTAGGGTGAAGGTTTATGTATCACAGTTTCTTTACGGCGAGGAAGAGTTTCTAGATTCTATCACCGGTTGTAATATTCGAAGTAACTATAAATAAAATAAAACATTGAATTATCTAAACCCCTTTAAAAAATCCCAACCTCCCGTAACCGTTTAATACCGCAAAAAATACTACTCATGCGGTACTCTTTATATACAAGATGTCGAAAGGATCACGGGATTTTTCTTGTGCTAGAAAATATATAAGGGGTTCTCATGGTAATGTGCTGTACCTAACGTCGTTAACAGGAAGCCTATTGATAACACCTGGATGGATCTGTTTGCATTCATTCAATTTACTTCTGGTCATAACATCGATAGTATACTAGAGATGGTATCTGTATTCTCTATCAAGTGGCACTAGCTGTTACTGTCGCTACCTGCTGCCGCCGCTACTGTCACCGCTGTCACCGTTGCCGCCCTGCTTCCTATTGCTGTCCGTAGTTGCTGTTGCTGCCGCTGCTTCTAGCTGTCACCGTTACTGCTTGCTGTCGCCAGCTCTACCTGCTGTTGCTGTCACCGAGATTGCTTCGATACCTGCTGCCTCAAAGAGTAAGTCTGCTGTAGCCTGATCGTCGTCGTTTGCCAGTGGCCTCCATTGCGTGCCCTCCCTTCCACGCCCCTTTGATGCATTTATGTTCATGATTTTCTTGTACTTCCGGAAGCTCTCATTTGATTCCTCGGCTTCCTGTTTAATCTTAGATAATGCGGAGTATTAGAAGTCCTTCGGCTCCATCATCAAATATGGGCATGGGGTAGGCTTTCCTACAGCAGGTGCTTAGTGAAGACTTGCCTAGGATAGGTGAATTTCACGTTATAAGACAATAATTGCTACCATCTCATCGAAGTAATTAATAAACAGTATGTATTTAATTAACGTCACATCTACATATGCTACAATCCTACAATGCGTGCATATATCATCGACAGCAAAGATGGCATACAGTTGGTTTTATTAAAATAATTTTTGTAGAGCGAGATAACGCACCTATCAGTGTTTGATCGTTGATCCTCATCTCCCGCACCTGTTGAGGGGTTCCGCGTTTGGTGCCACTGCCGTGAGCCTTTCCCGACCCTCTCACCAAATCTTCAGCCTCGCACAGCATTTCTTCACTATTCATACGCATCCTGCCGAATCACGACTTCTGCATTGATCTGCCACTGATTTAACATCGCCTCTTCAACTAGCAACTCGCTCAAGATGACTACACCCTAGCTCTCGAGCGTTGATTGCGAGTTGAGCGACGAGGGATGCCGCGTCTCAACAATAGTCCGCGGGCAGCGCGACCCTGGACAATCACAGATACATATGGTGAGGAGCTGACGACCTCCTTGAACGGACTCAGTGTGCCCTGGGATATAGCTGACGAGAAATTATCTAGGATTTATAGCGACATATCTCTCGATTTCGCCCGGACATAGGCACCCGTCACGATTACTACGTAGCCGATTGCCAACTTTTTCACGATCTTACAGGAATGCATCATATATACCCATACTTGCGAATCAATCACTCGACAGCTCTCCCCTGGCGAAACTGGGAGATGGCATACCAGGCCGCTCTCTGCAGATACGCCAGCGCGACTGCGTCCTCCCTCGCTCCCAGCGCCGTCACTTCCACAACTACTTCGTCACACACCTTCCCTCCAGCTCTCTGCACCCGGACTCCCGCTCTCCCCACCACAAACTCCCCCGCGCAGCCTCAATCCCACACACGGGTGCTAGCCCACCCCCAACTGCCGTCCCGCCCTTAGCTAGCTCGTCACGCGACCTCACTGTCGTGCGCATTCCAATCCAGAGCGCGAAGCACCACTTCGGGGCGAAGACATTGCGCGGCACGCGCCCATACAACGAGGACCGCTTCGAGGCTGGCACGATTGAGATTCCCGCCTTCGCGAACCGCGCACCGATCAGTCTTACCCGCAGCGATACCGGGTCGGGACAGGGACCTGAGGCGACATCGGCGGACAGCGCGAGCGGGGATCCGCAGGTGTTTTACTTTGGGGTGTTTGATGGGCATGGCGGGTCAGAGTGCTCGGAGTTTTTGAAGCAGGAGTTGCATCATTATGTGGAGGATGCAGCGAAGCAGTTTGGGCTGCAGTCGAGCTTGAAGAGGAGCCCGGATTCTATGGAGGATCCATCGATGGGGACCGCAGTGCCCCAGGTGGGGGTTGCCACTGAGGGAGGGCTGTCAAAGGCGGGGAAGAAGAGCTTGAATGCCGTGGATATGAAGACGAAAGAGGAGACGAAGCCGGCTGATACAAGGAGCCCCAAGGAACAGGTGGCGCAGCGTCCGCCGGATGCCGAGCGCCTGAAGTCGGAGGACCCGCTGAAGCAGCGGATGGATAAACCGAAAGCTCTTGAGCTCGAGTCGTCTCTCCTTGACCAGTGGAAGAGCACAGTCGGAGGATACTTCCGGCGATTCAAACCGGACTACTTTGATGTTAAGGTCAAGTACCAGCACCGGAACCATAAGACAACAAACGAGCCCGCCAGCCCGGAAACAGCACCCTCTATCGAGACAGTGCTCATGTATGCATTCCTCCGCTGTGACCTCGACTTCGTCATCGCGCAGGCCTCCAAGCCTGACAAAGAATCCATCTGCGACCTCCCCCTCAACCACGACGAGGTCCTCGGCCGCCCCTCCCAGGCCGCCCACAACATCGGCGGCCCAATTCGCTTCAAAGGCGGCTCCACTGCGTCTATCGCCATGGTCTCAACCCCAAGCCCAACGCCCTTCTGGCACCCGAGCTCGCCCTCTACCCTCCTCGTTGCCCACGTCGGGGACACGCGCATTCTCCTCTGCGATACGGCGACCGGTCTCGCCGTTCCCACTACAACCAATCACCACCCTAGCTCACCCATCGAGAGCACGCGCCTGCACCGCTACGCCGCGACTTTTGTGACCGACTCCTTCGGCGAGGAGCGCATGTCTGGGCTCGCTAACACGCGCGCCTTTGGCGACATGAAGTCGAAGCGAATTGGTGTCAGCGCTGAGCCAGAGATCGTGCGAGTCGCGCTTGCGCCGGCGCAGTACAGCTTCCTCGTGCTGGTGTCGGATGGGGTGTCTGGGACACTGACGGACCAGGAGATTGTGGATGTAGTTAAGGAGGCGAAGACGCCTGAACAGGGCGCTCAGGAGGTTGTGACGTTCGCGACCGAGACGACCAAGGACGGCGATAATGCGACGTGCCTTGTTGTGCGTCTTGGGGGTTGGGAGAGAAGGGCTGAGGGCGGCTCAGGGAGTTTGGGGACGAAGGAGATGAGGGATTTCAGGAGGCAGGAGGCCACCGATCCAAGGCGCAATAGGAGATAAGGGAAACATGGTTGTGATATAGGGGATGTGGCGTTTGGACACGATGATTTTTGGAAACTGGCGGCATTATACACAACGCTTGGTTTCTAGGTGAGTAGATACGCTTCAAATATACATAAACCGTACACGACATATACATAGTCTGTATTCGGCAGTGGTGATTTCCCATGCTCTCTCCCCAAAAGTGACGACACCCAATGTTATGCCATCCAAAATATACACTCCAAACACCACATCAGCACTTATCATACAACCCACACCTCACCCCTATACCGTCCCCCCATTCCTCCCCTCCCTCCTCTTCCTCTCCCTAACATTCCACTCCTCATCACTCTCCCCCGGCAACAGCTCCTCCATCCCCTCCGAAAACGCCTCCCCCCACTCCATCTTCTTCTCCCTCCCCTCCCACACATCCTCACTACTCGGCCCAACCTTATACTTCAACGCCTTCTTCCGATAATGCTCCTTAATCATATCCTCCCGCTGCCCCGCATAGCTCTTCGACCTCATACAGAACCAGAAACTCTTCCAGTGGTCGCTGCATGACTGCATACCGCCGTACCGGTACACGGCGTTGAATTGGCCGCCTAGAGATTGGCAGTAGAACGCTGCGTCGAAGGCGTCGCGGCATGACATCGTCGTTGGGTAGAGCGAGTCTTCGACGTTGAGCTCGCTGTCGGGAGTGGCGGAGCTGGGAGTGTCCTCCGTGGGGGCACGGGGGGTGCGTCTGAATATGGGTTTTTTGGGCGCGGAGGCCTTATTCTCGGCCTCGAACTCGGCCAGTGCGGCTTTGAGGTCTTGCTCGGCGAGCTGGGCTGGTGTGAGTGGTTGAGAAGGGGTGGTTGCGGGAGGAGGCGCTTGTTTTATCGGGGTGGAGGTGGGTTGGGAAGTCGGCGCTGCAGCATCAGCCGGCGTGGCCGCGGAACTCCATAACCACCCCATTGTTGCGGCTGTGGGATGGATTGGTGAGAGGTTGTTGCGGTTGATATTGGGATGAGGCTGAAGCTATCTCGGAAATTCTTTGGGTTTCATGAGATGTCACGTGATTCACGAGAATGAGCTTCAGCCTTGCGGTGGAGATATGACCTCATGTGGTAAATCGTACCTTGGGCAAACCTGTGGTGGCTTGCAGTAGACCCTGAACCCCACGAAATTCATATCAAAGAGAAACACACTCTTTCTGTGGCTACCTAGTCTTTCGCGCCATGCGATCTGAGCTGTAAAGTCACATCATATTGCGGCTATCAGCAAGATGAGCGTCCCCGCCAGGCGCGCGGTGTTCAATCCCACCAGCATCCCGGAATTGAGACCGCGACGAGCGTATATCCAGCCGGCGAGGACGATACCAGGACGACCACCTGCAGGGAGGCCGAAGAATTGGTCATGGAGAGTTGTGAGGAAGGAGAGCACGGAGGTGGGGGAGAATCACTCGGGGCACATTGAGGCGCATACCAATGAGGGCATTCTCTTCTTCGACAGTAAGCCTCAAACCAATCCCTGCGCCTCTGATGGCAGACTAACAACCCCTAGGTATATTTCCGCTGCGATTTAACTTTGGGATGCACATGAGACTGCCATTTTTCAGACATAGAAACTTACCAGAGCTCCTCGAGCGCTTCAACTCCGCGTCGCTCCAGGCATTGGATCCTATGCTTATGGTTAAGCGTGCTATACCACCCAATGTACCCATAACAGTGACCGAGATCCTGCCCCGAATCAAAGACGGCGGCGCGTTCGTCAAGTTCTCACACCCGGATGGCGTCTCGTCGCAAGAAGTCGAGAGTCTCATCATCGGGTACTTGAAGGAGAAGTACGTTAGGCCGTGGTTCAACCCGATGCGGCCTATGAAGGCGAATCTCGTCCGCGGTGTGCCCTGGCTGGAAGATCTCCACCGCTTCCCAAGCTCAAGAATCAAGGTTGAGTTCGCGCCCACGAAGCCGGGTGGTGAGGCGGCAGAGCTGTCACAGGAGACTCTGTACAGTCTATTCCGTCGTTACGGGATGCTTGCCGAGATCTCCTCGCAGCCTGCAGACTCGAAGGTCCTGCCTAGGTTTGCGACTTTGGATTTTGCGCGTCTGCGCAATGCGGTCATGGCGAGGAACTGCATGCATGGGTTTAAAGTCTTGGAAGAGGCTGGAGGAGGGGTCGGCGGGACACAGCTGCGGTTGTCATATGAGCAGAAGATCAAGGCGCATATGATACGTGACTGGATTATGGGACACCCCAGGATCTTCATTCCCCTTATGGCGGCGCTCCTGGGTACGCTCGCTGTTGCCGTATTTGATCCGATCCGCACATTCTTCATCAAAGCCCGTGTCACGCATTCTCTGAAGATCAGGGATTCGAGGATATACAAGTGGTTCAGCAGCCAAGCAAAGGATATGTTTACGTTTAAGAAGCGCAATGTTGAAGAGGCAGGGCTGGGCGCTATCTGGGATGACCGCAGGAAACTCATTGACCAGCTCCAAACGTGGATGATGGAGACTACAGATACATTCATTATTGTGCAGGGCCCACGTGGTTCCGGAAAGAGGGAACTGGTGCTCGATCAGGCATTGAAGGACCGCAAGAACGTCCTTCTCATCGACTGCAAGCCTATCCAGGAAGCTCGTGGCGACTCTGCGACGATCAACTCTATTGCACAGCAAGTGGGCTACCGACCCGTGTTTTCTTGGATGAACAGCTTCAGCAGCCTGATCGACTTGGCTGCACAAGGTACAATTGGTGTGAAGTCCGGCTTCTCGGAGACGCTAGATACACAGCTGGGCAAGATCTTATCAAACACCGCTACGGCACTGAAGCAAATCGGCCTCGAAGACCGGGATAAGCACGACAAGGATTCTTCAATGACCGACGACGACTACCTTGAATCCCACCCAGAACGCAGACCAACAATTGTCATCGACAACTTCTTGCACAAGAATGAAGATTCATCGGTCGTCTACGACAAAATAGCTGAGTGGGCAGCGGGTCTAACCACGGCAAACATTGCGCATGTCATCTTCCTTACCAACAATATCTCATACTCCAAGTCACTCGGTCGTGCCCTCCCAGACCGCGTCTTCCGCCAAATCGCCCTGGGTGACATCACCCCAGCTGCCGCAAAGCGCTTCGTAATCACCCACCTCGACAGCGAAGAAGACCCCACCGGAACAGACTCCAAGCTCTCCGAAGGCCAACGGCACCGAGACCTCTCTGAGCTAGATGCCTGCATCGACGTCCTCGGCGGCCGACTAACGGATCTCGAATTCCTCGCCCGCAGACTCAAGACTGGACAGTCGCCACAGAAAGCCGTGGAGGAGATCATCGAACAGTCGGCTAGTGAAATCATGAAGATCTTCCTACTGGCCGCGCGTACCAATGACCGCGAAGACCGCACCTGGAGCCCCGAGCAGGCCTGGTTCCTAATCGAGCAGCTGGCCAAGGCCGAGGCGCTGCGTTACAACGAGGTGCTCCTTTCGAACACCTTCGCGTCGTCGCTGACGCCGTCAGCGAGCAATGGGGAGGCTGTCCTAAACGCGCTGGCCCAGGCGGAGCTCATCTCCATTAAAACTGCCAAGGGTCGCCCTGAGAGCATCAGGCCCGGGAAGCCGGTGTACCACGCTGCGTTCAAGATACTGACCGAGGACAAGGTGCTCAAGGCGCGGATGAACCTGGCGGTCTTGACGGAGCTGTCGAAGATTGAAGGGAAGAGCATTGATAAGTGTGAGGCGGAGCTGGCGCTGATTGCGGGGATGCCGAGGGTACCGCCGCAGGTGGCGCCGAGGGTGGAATATCTGCTTGGGAAGGTGGAGGCCAGCCAGAGGAAGGTTGAGCAGTGGGATAGGGAGATGGGGGGGTTGAAGAGGGTGCTTATGAGGGAATACTAGAGTGGATTAGGGTCGTGGGATGAGGGGATGTGTATCCCCACTCAGTTCTTTGGGATGGGAAGTGTTGTATATATGTACAGTATAGTACAGGAGATATATGTATCTGGGGAGAAGTCTAAGTTGAGATTTTACATTCAATAAGTGCCAGTGTCGTAGATTGGACTAAACAGCATAGTCTTACTAACGCTACCAAAAACAAGCACCTAGAAGTAAGAGCTCTGGCGTGGGATCCGTTCAAACAGGTCCCTCGATGCCATGGGATTGGCTTTCCAACGCAATGACCAGTCGCAGCCCGCCTAACTTGTACCTCTTACACCACGTGGCACGCAAGTACGCGCTTTCAAGCATTCATTCTGGTTTCCGTAGCTGTTGCAACTGGAGTGGTATTTTTCTGGCTTTTCGCCCGCAAACAAAAGTAGTCTATAAAGTGTCCGGCATTGTGGTGTTATCAACTATATTCTTTCTATCCCGCTGGTTTTCGAGTCTGTTTGTTCGCATTCTCAGCACCACGGGTTGGTTGTTGGGCCTTCAGGGAGAGATGAGTATCGACGGACAGGATGTTGAGAGTGGTCAACATGTCGTCCCTCGAGGAGTGGTAAGTTTTCCATGTCGTCTTGCACATCAGATCTTTAATATGTGCAGGGCCAACCTCTAGAATCTGCACCAATCAAGATAGACGAGCATGTCTTTATGAACTCTTAAGGGCGAGACCATATCCGGCGGAGCATCAGGGCTTGTGGAACGCTTGCCTTCCGGCAACGTAATCAAATCACCATGGCCTGGCTTCCGAGCGGACAGTTGTCGCAGAGATATGACGACTGAGGCTAATGTATACAAACGGTTGGGCTCTCATCCGCGCCTAGTGAAGATGATTGATTGGAATCCTGATGACTGCTCCCTTACTATGGAATACATGCCCAACGGCAGCCTCAAGGATTACCTGCGTGCACACAACGACGAGATATCTACGATCCAACGCCTCCACTGGTCCAGGAGGCTGCTGAAGGACTACAGCTTTTACATTCTGCGAACACTATGCACTCTGACGTGGAACCAAAAAACTTCTTGTCGGATGCAGCCCTAGGCCTCAGAATTGCCGACTTTAGTGGCTCTTCGCTTGATGGATCACAGGCTTCGGCGTGTGCTGGGACTAGGTTTGAACCACCAAACTTTAATTGGCGTTGCGCACCCACTGTGAAGGATGATCTGTTTAGCTTTGGTTCTACAATTTATACGATAATCACTAGCCAATACCCGTTTCAAGAGGTGTCAAGCGACGAGGTCATAGAACGTTATAAGGCTCACGAGTTTCCTGGTGTGACAGGAATAATGTGTGGAGAGATAATAAACCGGTGCTGGCGCTGCGAAGTTGATTCTGCTCAAGAGATGTATGATTTTATTCAAGCGGAAATAGAGCTATTATGTAAGTCCTACTATTCTGAATAAAATCATATACGGTTTGAGCAGAACCAACTTGAAAGAGAAGGGGCCCCAGCCACAACCAGTGTCATCGTTAGGTCTCCTAATTGGGGTTTGGCATGAGTTGATTGACTCTGGGCGCCAGCACATTAGGCGTTGGGCCTAAGTCCTTCAATTATTCGCCGGTTTGGGCAGACCCCTACGTGGACTTCCCGTATTCGGCAATATCTTCTAACAACCTCGCTGGCACCGACATATCGTCTGTTGCCAGCATTGACTACTCCGTCGCTATCATCTAGATCTGGTTAGGTTAGGACTACCAGCCCGCCCCTTATATTAGCCCCCGCAGACTGCTGACAAGGCAATTTCCTCTCCTAATCTGCACTGCGTCCTTTGTCTCACCCTATCAACACATGGCAACACGCGACCACAAATAGATCTTGGATCATCATTCCCTTATTCAGATGAAATTGTCTGTGTAAACGGGTGTGGCTGAAACGGCATCAGATTTATGAGTGGGTTTTTATGCCCAACGAACAATTAATGTCAGCTTACCAAAAATAGAATAGTGTGGATTTAAGTAGAGTATTGGAGTGTAGTAGCCACTATAGCTTAGGGGTGTAATCACTGTAAGGTTAGGCTATAATACAGGAGGGTATTCTACGCATTAAATAACTAAGTTTAGCGTGTTCTACTGTTTTGCTACTGGATTAAGGGTCTTATTTAGGAATAGCGTCAATATTATGAGTTTATGCTGCTGCTTCACAAATGTGATGCCGTTTCGGCCGCACCCGTGTAAACGCCTTAGTACCCTTGGCACCTTCCCGAGGGGCATCTATGAGTTGATCTAGACCCGGGGGTTTATTTTCGGATCATGGTTCTGCAGTCCTGGATCCCCTTGCTGACTGTTTCATACTCCATACACAGTAAAACGCCAAAATTTCGACTATTTTACTCCTCTCTCCTTCTCTTCTCTCTCTTAATTTCAATCTCCTCTGTCTTGCGTTTCATATGTTCCTTATTCTTTGCGGTGGTAACGTAATAACTACTAATTCTAGTCTGGTGTCGTCCCTTTTTCCAATTATACTTTAGGCAAACTAAGACCTTCACCTAAATCAAAATGTCCGATGAGGCGCCAGCCCCACCAGGAGGAGCACCAGCTCAAGAAGGAGGAAGAGGAGGAGCCCGAATTGACTCACATGCCCATCTGCACGAGAGCGTTCGACAGATGAAGGAGAGCACACACAAGCGCACCGTAACCAAGGATGCCCTTGACGCTCATGTCAGTGGCATTGCCACCCCCATGAGTCGCCCACTTTCCCGTCACAGTCTGGATTTAGATGATTACTTTGTGAGTTATCTTCTCTCGAGATAAAGTCAAGAGTATCTTGGACATGAGACAGCGCACCTGCTAATATCACACGTAGGTTGGCCCACGCGATCTCGATGGACATTCGAAGCTTCCATATTTCATGCGTCTGCATGGCAGTGTTCTTCCGCGAATGATTATACCTCTTTTCTGCATTGGAGCATGGGCCACTTTCATCACCTGCATCTCTGAATTTGTCACAAATCGTACGACCCCCAAACGATACTTCCGGGTCGAGCTAACCTTTAAACCTTTGCAGTCGGCGTTGACACCGTCCTTCTCACTGTGCTCGGTTTCGTTGTCGGACTTTCTCTCTCTTTCCGAAGCTCGACAGCTTACGAACGGTATATTACCCACTATACTTGCGATTCAAACAAAGCTGATAGTCGTCTAGTTATTCTGAGGGCCGCAAAACATGGTGTACACTCATGATTCAATGCCGAAACGTCGCCCGCTATATCTGGGTTCACGTCGAAGAGCGTGAAGGCGAGCAGGGCAAGGAAGATCTCCTCCAAAAAGTCACTGCGATGAACTTAATCCTTGGTTTCGCCGTCGCAGTCAAGCATCGTCTTCGATTCGAACCATACGCTCATTACGACGATATCGCAGGGCTCGTTTCCCACCTCGATACCTATGCCAAGGCTGCGTTCAAAGAAGAGCACTTGGAGAAGAAGAGAACGAGTACCTGGAAAGCGTTAGGTGAGAAGCTCGGCTTACCATTCGCGCTCTCGAACCCCAGAAAGGAAATGAAGCGATCGGATCGGCCTTTGGGTAATCTTCCTCTTGAAATTTTAGCCTACTTGAGCGCCTACTTCGAGGAAGTTTCCACGAATGGTCAAATGAAGTCGGCCGTGCTCGGGGGTCAATTCCGTAAGTAGCAATCCTTCTCACTCGCCATAGAATACTAACGCCCACAGTGACCGCCCTTGCTGGCATGACAGACACCGCCGGCAACGCGGAACGTGTCCTTACCACCCCCCTCCCTGTCGGATACAACATCCTGATCTCCCAAATCGTTCTCCTTTACATTTTTCTGCTCCCATTCCAGCTGTACGACAAACTTAAATGGATCACAATCCCCGGCACCATTGCGGCCGCCTACATAATCCTCGGCATCGCGACGATTGGCGACGAGCTAGAGAATCCCTTTGGCAACGACGTTAACGACCTCCCACTCGACCAGTACTGTGCCGAGTTGGGCCGGGAGCTAGACACCCTGATGAGCACGCCATGTCCAAAATTCACTGACCACGTCGATCTCAACAAGCATCTTAACCAGCCGCTATGGCCTTTGAGCCAGAGCGGGTATCAGGAGTGGAGGGAGAAGAGCGAGACGGATATTCGCAGTGCGTTGAGGACTAAAGTTGTTGCGGCGAAGGGATATGTGAGTAGTGTGGCTAAGTGAGCATGTTGTCCTCGATCTTATTAATATGCCTAACTCCTAGTGAGTTGGGCTACAGAGAGTTTCTAGACACAGCGGGAGCCAGCTCTAGAGGCTGAATGTCGTGGCAGGAGTAATAGAAAAATTGCAAGACATGTAGATAATGCGTACCACGATGCCTCACTAGCCTAACGTTCCTATTATCTTGCAGGCTAGGTCCTCGTCTAATGACACGCGCCTGCTGCTGCTGTTGCGACTCTTGCATGGGTCGCTGGAAGTGCGGAGGGAGCGGCGGGTGTTGTTGGGGAGAGGTGGGAGTGGCGCAGATCATGAACTGCGTGTGATGCAGGTGCGGGACAGGAGCGGACCATACGGAAGTCGAGCTAAAGAAGAGGCTTAAGGGCAAAGTCAATGGTCGAGGGTTTGAGTGCTCGGTTTGGGCCTGCTGCCAGGAGCAGCGGCCGGGACCGTGGTCGGCTATGTATGGGAAGCTGACGGTGCTGTGAAGGTATGCCGCCCTTTTTGTAACACCGTCTTTACATAAATCCATGAGACCGTGTTTTATACACCATTAGCAGGGCCTCTCGTTACCTTATAAACGCATTAGTTTCATATCATTGCAGCTGCCCACCCGTTAACTCATTGAACTGAAATAACGTCAAAATACAAGGTAAATGATGCACACCACAAGTTATATGGCGTTCGTGACAAGCTAAGCAAGCTCTTATAGTTCTCGTCTGTCTACGTCTTAAAGAGTCCTTAATGTCTTAGCCCTCAACTTTATTCCAATCATCGTGTGAAGTACTCTCACTAGCCATCGATTAGGTCAAAGAAGGAAGAGATGAACGAACGAACGAAGGAAGAGGACAAGGGGTGAGAGGAAGAAAAGAATAAGAAAAACTAAGACGACGTCATAAACAAGTTACGAGCTAAGCTTCGCGCAGCTCAGGTGTGACTGAGTATGGTGGTTGCCAATAGTGAAAGCCACCAGCCAACCCGAGCCAACCGGGGAGCTGGAGTCCAGCTCCATTGTCCAGCTGCTGGACAATGCATCGGAGAAATCCGTCATTTTTGGTGCGAAACACCACCGTATTCGCCAGGGAAAGTCCCGTTGGGCCAGAACATATATCACCGGAAATAGAAGTGGTGTGCAGTGCAGATTGGCCTTCAAAGAACCTCACTGGGAGGCGGGCAAATCAGATGAAAAATGGTGCAACACACATGTTTGGAGGCGCTATTTGTGGAGGTCATTTAATGCTCGATAGTTACCCACACCATTAGTACAAGTGACGAGGAGGAGGTGATAGATAAAGCGATACTGATACCAGGCTCCTCTAACTTCTCACAGGCCTCTTCTATTTTCTTTTATTGTTCCCTGTTACAACACGAAGCTGAGGCTACCAACAATGCTCTCTTTAGCTGCCTACCTCCAAATTGCTGCGTCGCTGGCTGTGACCTTTGTCTCTTTTTTCATCTGGACATATCTAACCTCCTTCGAACCCTTTATAATACCCGGGGCGATTATCTCAAGGTGAGAACCGTTGCTAACCAAATTCCAAATTCGGTGTCTGACAAATTAGAGCAAATTTTATGATGTCAACTCCGTCAAAGTTGGCCACGAAATCATATACAACGTCTTTTCAACAAGGAGCAATAAAGCACATGCTCATGCCATCAGACCTGTTCGAAAGCTCTTCACGCTCTCCTACCTTCTAAAAACAGAACCACTCATTGACGCAAGCATTCAAACGCTCCTCTCCAAACTTGACTCTAATTTTGTACTTGGCGATAATTCCGGGAAGACGTGCAAGATGGACGACTGGCTTCCCTTTTTCGCCTGGGATGCCATTGGCCGGTTGACATTTGGCGCGCCTATGGGCTACCTGGATAACGGTTGCGATTTCGATGGCTCTCAACGATCTGGAACAGAAACGATCTTCTATTTCGCATGTGTTGGACAGATCCCTGAGCTGGACTACTTCCTGGTGAAGAACCCTGTGTGGCGCATTGGGCCACCCGCTTTCAACGGGCCGGCGATATTGTGTGCGCAGCGAGTTGCTGAAAGACAGAGAGAGTTTGAAATTGAAGGAAAGACCGCTCATAAAGACATGCTTGAGGATTTCATGAGGATCAACAAAGAGGACCCTAGCCTAATGGATGACAACGCTGTTGTAGGAGCACTCATTGTGAATGTTGTTGCCGGAGGAGATACAACTGGTATACTACTCTGTGCTATCATCTATTACGTACTCAAGGACCCAAGTGTGTACAGGAAATTGATGGAAGAGCTCGATGCGGCGGATTTGCCATGCCCTGTCAGCTATGCGTCCACTGAAAATTTGCCCTACTTTGATGCTGTGGTTAAGGAAGCTGGCCATATGCACCCCGGTATCGGGTTGATACTTGAGCGGGTTGTCCCCTGCTGAGGGTCTCACACTCACAGATGGCAGGGTTCTTTCCCCAGGGACCATCGTTGGTATGAATGCATGGGTCATCCATCAAAACAAAGATATCTTTGGTGACGATGCAGCGTCTTTTAACCCTGGACGCTGGTTGCGTAACGAGGCAGAGACAGAGGAGGTTTGTGAATTTTCGCTATTGGTTTCCTGTCATCTCTTGAGAGCTGAGAGTGCATTAAGAGTGCATCTAGACATCTTTACAGCTGTACACTCAATGTACCCCCGGCATTCTCTCAGATCTTCAGAATTTCGTGGATTTGTTTTGCTAATTACTTAAGCAGGGGTATCAAGCTCGGCTTCACATGATGAAGAGTCATGATTTGACGTTTGGAGCTGGCAAGCGAGTCTGTATGGGCAGAAGCGTGAGTATTCTTGAGACGTATAAGGTTATGACTACCTTGTTTTTGACGTATGAGGTGAGTCGTGAATTACTTGAATACTCTAGTTTTAGGGATTGGATTAATATTTATTAGATGAGTCTTGTGGATCCAAGCCAAGAATGGCACATTCTGTACTCTTGGTTTACGAAGCAGACTGGGATAGATGTGAAGCTTCAGAGAAGGAACACGATGGGGGTCTAGGTACATTTTGTCAAAGAGCACCACTACTCTAGTTATTACTGCCCTTCAAACGCTATAACTGTCTTGGATTGGTATTTATTCTACAGGGGTGAGTGTATCTCTACCCAGCAGTCGGGGTCGGGCTTGACCTGATTAGCACAGAGAATGGCGTTGCCATCGCCTTAGATCAGAAGCAAGCGCGTTGAATATATAAAATTAGCTGTAGGAGCTATAAGGTAATATATAAACGATAAATCTATATATAAACGTTTTCAGTAAGTCTTAACGCCTCCTGGTACACAGTCTCAAAGGTACGGCTTTCCTTCTGTATGAGAGATAAAGGTGCCTGCGTAACCACCATCAACAGTAGCCTTGTTCACGAGAGCCAAGACTGATTTAACACTGTCTTCTGTCTTCTGAGGCCCTTCAAAGGTGGGTGAATACTGCTTAAACTTCCCAAACATAGCCATAGCCAGCTGTCCCTCCTCCTCGGTTTCTATGAAAACGTTAGCAAAAAGCATACCATTTCAGTTATCAAGACGACTACACACCAATCTGAAGACTTCCAGTGTCGACAGCACCAGGGCATATAGCCATGCAGAGGACACCTTTCTCACCGTATATGGCGCTGAACTTGGCCACAGCCATATTGAGAGCTGCCTTGGTTATTGCATAAGATGTGGCTTGGAATATATCGGCCTTGAGTGTCATCTCAGGGTCCGACATGCCCGTGGAGATGGCAATAACTTTCTTTGCCCGACCTCTTAGAATCAGGGGCATGAAAATATTGAATAGATGGATGGCGCCGATGGTATTGATTCGGAAGTGGTCAATCAAATCTTGTTCAAGGGCTCCTGGATCGCTGCTCCTGTGAAAGAATTAATCCCAAACCAACTATACCAGGGGTATTTGTCCCTCTGCCTAGAACCTACAGAGTATCAAAGCCAACCAAAGCAGTCTTAGCTTGAAGCGCGGCATTGGCTATGATATAATCAAGGGCGCCATTCGTTTTCTCAGATACAAACTGAGCTGCTTTCTAGAAGGTCTTTGATTCAGTTTCGACCTCAGTTTTATTGACCACTCAGTAGCTCACCTCCAATGCCACATAATCCGTGGTGTCGGCCTGAATGATGTGAATATTCTCCCGGCCTATTTCAGCGGCAACCTTGGACTCGGTGGCTGCTTTGTTGCGGACGAGGCCAAAGACAGTATTGGCAGGGTTCTCAGAGAGCTGGCGGAGGAACTCAAACTAGATGATGGATTATTAGTTACGAGTCTTGTACAATGAAGCAAGACAAGAACGTACACCAACGCCACGAGAGACTCCAGTAATCAAGTAGGAAGACATTGGTATGGAAATTTTATGGTTTATAAAACTGAGATTGATGGTAGAAGATGTCGTTCTGAGAGTTGATGGACCTAGAAGAGCAGCAATAGTGCGTGTATTTATATCTATTTGGACCCATCCTTAGAGCATCGTTTTCTTGCTTTCTGATTTTAAATTCGTTACTTTTCGTTATAATTTGTCAACCAGCTTACTTCACCAGCCTTGTGATGGTCCATGTGTAGATTCTCTAAACCTGAGGGTCTACTTTAAATTGCCAAGACACAGAAAAGTTGCAGCTTTTCTAAAAGAGGAAGATAAGCGAGAGTTAATAAGAGATCGTGCTAGAATGCATCAAGTTACCCCTCTCCACCGTGCAGCGCGTTTGTCCCAAAGGGGAAAAATGGCAACTTTTTTGTTAGTGCTTAACAATTCCCAAATCGCGCTAGAATGCATCAAGTTACTCTTCTCCACTGTGCCGCAGCATGGGGTTCTGACGTCCTTAGCAGGATTCCGCCGTCCGGGGCACGATTAGCGCATTTGTCATCTCTCATCTCTTGGAGCCAAAAGGGAAAAATGGCAACTCTTTCGTTGATGCTTAACAATTCTCAACTTGCTCAGCCAAGAAATCGGAGAAGATACAAATTCGTCCACAATGCATGCGAATGAGTGCTGGGCTTGCAGAGGTACCGTCCCTGTCTGAGTGATTGCATCTAGAGGCCAGTTACTCAAGCGCTACAGACTCCAGAGCAGCTTGCAACCGCGTACGCCCACGTTGTTCAAAGTGCGTCAAGTCTAATAGACCATGTCAGTATGGGTTGCGGCTGTCGTGGCCAAAGGCTACTAACACGAAACGGAGCTTGACCCATTCCATTCAAGATATATTTGGGGTTGCAAAAGGTTCCTCCCAGACGAGCTTTATAAATGCTACATCATGGGATATTCAGCTCCACGATTACCTGCGGATGACTCAAGGTTTACTCACTCGCAGGATTTGCATATAACTCAACTAATGCTTCAGTGATAGGACTTGGTAGTTACGAGGGGTTTGTCTTTCAAAAACTCGATCCGCCTATGGCGCTATCATGGCTCCCAATCAACCTAGGTTATGAGGAAAGAGAACTTCTTGATTACTGCAAGTATAATACTATCTGTAGAATTTTACTAAGCTAACACTTGCAGTTATATGTACGGCGTCTTCCACGCTGGCCATTTTCGAACCTGACAAGAACGAATTCTTGGGTCTCTTGGTGCGTCTAGCCCTTTTAGACAGTTCACCGTCCTCTGCAGCTGTGTTACAATCAGCATTGGCGCTCTCGTCGTTACACCGGCATGGTCTGCAAGCAGATGTTTTTCAGTTCAAAGCGCGCTCTCTCCGCACACTGATCACAACCTACGACCACTGTCTTGAAAGTCCCACGGTAGTTCAACATATTGCGGCTTGTATGATACTGTGCCACCTTGAGGTATGTTCGAGTTTGGGTCTATGTCTTCTTTTGAACAAACACTCACTAGCGCTCAAGATGCTCGGAATGCCAAATGCACTTCCTCTGTGGTTTTGTAAGTAACGTGTGGTTTATTTATTTATACTTGCCTAGCCCAGAACGATTTATCCAGTCTACTGTGTTAGTTCTTCTGCTGCCCTTTCATGAAATGGGTGGCCTGGTTCTTCAAAGACATTGCTGAACTGGATTTTGCATTTTAGGCCATTTGATTGAAGCTAAAAATTTAATCGACAACGTCGGCGTTATCAACCAAAATTTTCAAGGCGAATTTTCCAGACTTCTAGACTGGGTAGAGTATCATATGGTTATGAGCCGGTTTAGCCTCCGACACTGGCATATAAATGCAAAGCCTATTAAAGGAATCAGAAATATCGCACCTGTGGAACAGGAAACTTGCCTAATACAAAAGGTTAGGCTGAATAATATGAAAATCTATGTCTGCAGCGTTATCTTGCTAATAAGAGATAGGTTAGAGCTGCTTCATACTGCTCACATGAAATTCTTCAATATCTCCATATCACATTCGAGATGATTAGAAAACCAACAGACTCGCTATACCACAGCGATGAATACGAAAATTCCTTGCGTTGCCTCGAAAACAGGATAACCAGTATTGCCCTGTTGGCACCAGAAGGTATATCTGATACTATTTCCAGCTTGGGCACAACCTGGGTGGCTACAATGGAGCTATTAAAACTAGCTGCAATAATTTACCTCAAGAGAGCATCTCGGAACTTTTCAGGAGCCTCGCCTCAAATTGACGTAATGGTTGAGAGGGCCTATGTACTTCTCGACGATCTGGAGACCTTCAACCCGGCCTTTCCACTGCTGATTATTGGATGCGAGGCTCGGAGAGATGGGCAGAGGATGAGAATTCTAGAGCATATTGAAAGAGCAATGAAGGCCTCGAGTTTGAGGAGCAGGAGCATGCTTGATCTGCAGAATATTCTCCAGCATATATGGGTGCAGGACGACCTTGCTGTTGATTATGACCTAGACTACTTGAATAAGTTGGACGCTGTAATAACTTCTTACCGGATTATGCCGAGTTTTGTCTAATATAGGAGCTTCTCTAATTTGGAATACGATGGATGATAGGAGATCCTTTCTATGGGATGTTGCTTCGTGGATCCCGACTATACTTCATACCGGATCATTATAAAGACTCTTATTTACTCGTGATATCACCCCGGTGAACTCACAGATCTATCTTCAAATATTTCTATTGTGTATTGATCTTCTCTTTTTATCCAAATTCGCCTTGTTGAAAGTATTTTCCAATCTTGAATTCTGACACAGTCATATAATTCAAATCTTTTACTTAAACAATCTGATTATAATGATAAAAACAAACATAGAGATAAGCGTAGTCAAATATGATTAGCTGAGCAGTCTGGGAAAGCGCAGACAGAAGACGGCCGACCTAAATGGCACACTTCTCTTCAGAATTGGCCGTGGTGAAATGCCCACTCTCGTGTTGTCTCAGGGCGCGATAAGCGTGCTGCAGCTGCAGAAGAAGGCGTCGCAGGATATAAGGACATTGTAGAGGGTTAAGAACCAGGCTATGCAGGATCCGGAGGCGTTTTTACGTGCGGCAGGTATGGGGCAGATCAGAACGGATGAGGATGCAACGTTTCCCGTCATAAATGAGGTAATGTATTTATAAATGCTAGCAATTGAACGAGATGATATTGCCAACAGTTTGCACCTGTACTTTTATGCATCCATTACTTCGACCCGCTTATAAGATATACAAACTATACACACCCACTTACAACATCTCATCTTCAAGCATACTCCCATCCTCCCACACCCCCCTCACCTTCCTTCCCCCACCACCCCCTCCACCTCCACTCCTCCCTCTCACTTCCTCCCCCATCCCCTCCGTCCAAACTCCCCACACCCACCCCCCTGCCCTCTCTCCCAGCCTCAAAAGCGACCACCCAAACGCCGGGCCATTAATATCATAATCCCACCCCGACGCAAACTCCGGCTTCCCAATCCAAGCATACGCCACGCACTCCGCTATATACAACATCATTCCCACAAGCACAAGTAACCCAAACCATGTCAGCCTTGCCCCTAGCATCCGTGAGCGGTCCCGGAACCACAGTCGTGGCAGAGGGATCGTGAGGTGGTACACGCTACTTTGCGACGCGCAGTGCGCGCATACCGGAGTATCCCCTGGCACGGCGGCCACCTCCTTAGCCGCGACAGGCGGCGCAGATGAGACGACCTGCTCCAGCTTCTCAATCCCCCGCTTAGCATCCCTAATACTCTCAAGCCCATGACTAAGCCCGCGCTCCATCTTAACAAGCTGCTGCTCGCTAAGCCTCCTCTCTCGCGCACCAGCACTGAGGGGCCGACCCTTTTCATCGCGGTCTGGAACTGGAATGGGTGGATCCGGGGGGGGAGGGGAGGAGGACAGCAGGTCCGTGAGGTCGTCGAGCGTACTATCTTCTATAGCGGCTTCATGCTGAATGCGGAGGAGGTCTGCGGCTGCGGAGGGTGGAGGGGCGGAATTAGTAAGGCGTGGGCGGGGAGCGCGCGGGGCGGGTTTGAGGCGCTCGATTTGTGGGTTTTGAGCGGATGGTTCGGAGGCGGAGGGGTTTCGTGAGCGGGAGGGGGAGCGAGAGGAGGTGGATGAGGAGCGGCGGGGGGGTGAGGGTGCTTTGGATTGGGGTTTGGCGGGTTGGATGGGTTGTGAGAGTTTGGTGTCCGGTTGCGGATTTGTTTTTTCTGGTATGGGGGAGGGGGGCCGGATTCTGGAGTGTCGCACTGTGGGTGCGGGCGTCTCGATGAAGGCTCCCGTTACGAGGGGTGTAGCCATGGTAAGGGGGTTCTGTTTCTGCTTCGGCCGCGGCGTCTCTTGTTCGGGTAGCTCATCCTCGTCCGGAGGCGACGGTTCGCGCATAGAATTCCTCTCTGACTTGCTATCCGGGATCTCAAAGAGGTCCTTCTCCGCCGCGATGCGCTCCTCGGGGTCAATGTCTGATTTCGGCAGACTGCTTGAGCGGCTATGTCGCTTGTCCTCTCGTGCTTGAAAAACTGGCCGCCGTCGTCGCGTGTCCTCTGGCGGCTGGTCTTCTTCGGTCTTTAAGGGTATGGGACTTGGGTTTGGGCTACTTATTGCCGCGAGTCGGCGGAGGGTGTCGTAGGAGTCTTCGCGTTTGTGGCCATCCTGTGGCCTCTCCGTGTTCCGAAATATGGTGATGGGGGTCCCGGGGATCTGTTCGCCTTCTTCTTCGAGAATGGTCTTCTCGTGGAACTGGTCGGGGTCATCCTGGGTGGTCCGCGACGGCGATGCTCTGGATACCGCAGGCCGTTCTCGAGACCGCGATCTCCTACCCCGCTGGATTTCTTTCGGCTCCGTCTTCGCGCCTTTGATCTCTCCGAACAAACGCTCCGTCGCCGGGCCGGCCTCTAATGATTTCCCGCTTTCCACAATCTCAAACGACTCCGTAGACGTCCGCCTATATGCTGGATTCCTCACCACCGGCGACGGAATCTTCGTAGGCTCTCTCACAGCCGCCTTCTCCACCTGCGGTGACATCGACCTCTCCTCCGAAAGCCTCTCCCTAATCTCCTCCAACCGCGCCGTCGCAACCGCATGCCTACTCATCCCCTCCCTCTCCCTCGCCCTCACCTCATCAAGCTTCGTGTTCCTTATCCTCAACTGCGGGCTCTCGCCCCCCATCAAAGACGTAGCCGTAAAATCCAACTCCGCATCCCACACCGCCGATTTCTCAGGCTGCGCCGACGCAGGCCTTGACCGCGGCGGCGTTAACTGTTGCTGCCCGGCCTCCCCCTCCACAGTCGGCAGTGGTGTATCCGCAGCCGCTTCCGCCCAGTTTATGGTGTCTCCCCCCTCCTTCTTCAGCGGCGCATCAACCTCCCCCGACGACTCCGGCGACACAATCCTCTGCATCCACTTATCCGACTTCCTCGCCCTCCTCCCCCACTGCGCCGGTATCCTAACCCCCGGCTCCTTCTCCTCCACCACCCCCTTCACCTCCCCCCCCACACCATTACCCCTCCTCGCAAAAATCCCCTCCCCCTCCACCAACCTCCTCGCCCTCTCCTCATCCCTCGCAAACCTCACCATCTTCCTATCAAACTCATCACCCTCATCCGTCCCCGTCAGACTCCCGCTCTCGCTCCCTGTCGTACTCATTCCTACAACAGGACTCCCCGCGCTCCGCCGCCAGAGATCCAGATTCCGCCCGACGTTATCACTACCGCGCCGACCCTGCTCCGCGGTATTTGTCGCAACTCTAGGTATGGAAGTTGGACCACTCCGCCGCCTCGCAGCAGGACTCGGACTCCCCTCCCCCACACCATCTTCGAGGGCAGCGCGCTCCCATGCACCTCGTAGCGTCGTCGCGGGCTCAGCATAGCTCTGGGCGCGCGCGTGTGTGTTCGTGGTCCCTGCCAGGTTTGTATTTGTAGCCGTAGTTGTAGTCGCGAGCGCGCTGGGCGCGCCAGCCGTCGTAGAACGACCAGCAGTGCCGAGAGCGAAGTATTTCGGCTCGCGCTTCCGCGCCGCGAAGAGAGGTTGGTCTGCACGTCGCGGGGGGGGGTTTTCAGGGCGTGTACTCGTCATTATCTATCTTTCGCCTCGGGTGGTGGGATTATGGGGGGCGCATGCTTTGTCGGGCGCGGTTGCTGTGCCTGGGGTGGTGGTGTTGGGCGAGACGCGCGCAGGGGCCGATAATGAGGTTTAAGGATAGGTGAGGTGGATTGATAGAGGTACTCGGAGGTCGTGGAGTAAGCAAGATGCGGCGTGAGAAGAATGCGGTGTGTGGTGAGGCGTTGTGGTGGCATAGGCGCGTGGGTGGGGACGTGGGGATGTTTGTTTGGATTGGAGTCGAGAGTGTCCAAGCTACCGTGCTGGCGATGCGGTCACCACGTCGCGGCCCACACGGGGACTGTGCAGTGGTCAAGGACGTGCGCGGTGATTTTCATACTGCAGCAATGATATAACGTCTATGCCTGCGTCCAGAGACGCACCCTGTCACGAGACAAACATATGCTTTAGGTGCCTCAAATATTTTTTTGCCAAGTCTACGAAGTTTTTATTAACATATCACTATTCTTTAACCATTCATTCCCAAGGAGACCAGTGAGCAGCAAGAAAAAGATTCGGTTGATCATGCTGTTGATCATGCTGTTGATCATTTCAAGTTCGCCACTAATCGCAGGTTCAGCTGTTCCCCCCTGCTTAATCGCGACCACTGAAGTCTGTTCAAATTTCGGAGCACTTGGGGAAAAGTTCCATGAAGGAAGAATATGGTCCACACGGAGGTGCGCGGCAGCATCCTGGCCTTGCCTGCTTGCTGCGTGTTTGGCCTGGAGCGCTGCCACTCGTCTCCTCCACAACCACAACATCATCACCACGGTAGGATAATATGGACAGAGCCAGTCAAGTACTCGCACAAGGCGTACCTCTCCTGGCGTGCCTGATTCATACCGTGCCCGTGCAGATCATGGTAACGTCACTCACTTTACCCTCCATCAACGACAATATACCATTCAATAACCTCATGCAAAGCTAGTTTACGTACGGTTTGCTACCAGGATAGCAAATTTGAATATGAGTTATGAGTTATGTAGTCAAGAAAAAGTCAAAGGCGGGCAATTTCTTAATCCCAATTGTTCTCCATATTCCTCTCAAAGATGGTGTTATAGTTCTCTTGCAACATCTCACGGTCGCTGTCACCATCACCGTAATCTTCAAGATAGTCCCACCTGCCGTTTCCGGGCTCTTGTCGACTCTCTCGATCTACTGTCCATTAGAAAACTACGTATGTTCATAACAAAATACTTGCCTATCTCGACTTCTGCTGAAGTTCTCTTCTCAATAATTGCTGTCGCAGGAATGTGATGGAGGCAAACAAAGGCCCCGTGAATGTGTTGCTTCGCACCCTCAGGAATCTCCAAATCAAACTTTTCCATCAAGTCGCTAAGTTTGAAGAAGCTTTTGCTATCAAGGCCAATTGTACTAACAGTGTAAAGAACCCAACCGCCTTCTGGGTTACCATGACTACTCTAGGGCTCCTTGCAACCCCAGTTCTCGGCGTGAGCGCGATCAGAAAATAGAGAAATAAATGGTGCAGGATCCCGACAGCCCCAATTAAAGTGTTTCTGTATGGCTAGTATGAATTTATTCAGTTTATCAGGCCCAAAGGCCGTAATGGTATCCGATGCTTCGAAGCCATGTTCGGTGGAAAAGGCCGTTTGGCTTCCCGGATAGTGAACGCGATAAAGTTTACTGCGAAGACTTTGACAGATATATTCATTCATATCTTATGAAGTCCTGTAAACGTGACAATAACCTTAAGGCTTTCTCTCGACCGATTTACAGCGATGAGTGACAATCTTAGGTAGCAATAAAGTCATTGAAGGTGTGTTGGCTGACTGATGCGGGAATGAGCGCCTCACACCCGGATTTCGGTAAAATATATGTCCGCTCATCAAGTGTATTTTGAGACGAAATGTCTGTGCGTCTAGAACTGCTCAAAGCTGTCGATTCGTATTGATCCGCGTGTCGATCTTAGCGTGAATTTGCAGGCCACAGCAGCCACAGGTGCTTATTAATGTGCATCAGGAACCTCTTCTCCTAGAACCCGATCACGAGCAGTGTTTAAAGGCTGAGCTGTCATTACAAATAACCCTGCTCTACTGCAACTGTCATCAACCTTGTTCTCTCCCTTCCTGCTACCAGACCTACGACGTCATCAATGGCTGTCATTAGCAAAATGGTACCACTAAAAGATGTTCAGGGCAGGGTTTACAAATTCAAGAGCAGGTTAGAATGCTTCGGTTTAGGCATGTCTGCTCCTAATATCACAGACGTTGTACGCAGCCATATGGTCCTTGTCCTAGATATTGTGCTAGGAAGGTTAGACTATGTAAAAGTTATAACAGTGAGTACTTAAAGTTTAAATAGTCATCTGCTAAGATCAACTCTAGATTACCTCGACGTTAAAGGGTCATGGCGATTATGTCCCTATCGCTCCTACACCTAAGAAGGGCTTTGCAATCCAACTTCGACTTCGAAATCACCGCGGATGGTGTCACGGAGAGCCTGGTTTATTTCTTACTTCACTGCCAAAGTATCCATATCTAAAGATTGACTCGTATTACGAGGTACCTATGCAATCGTTGGTTGAGGCTAAAGATTATTCCGATAACCTTTTAATGGTTTGGCCAAAACATCGAGGCGGGACTTGGAGAGCTTCGAGATCACATTCGACGTCGGGACTTGATTCGCGAGCAAGAGAAGTGTAAGGCCGTCCTCACGTGAGGCCACGTGAGGTGCCACGCCCTCACGGTGGAGCTAGCGGGCTTGGTAAACTAGGGCCTACGGGTTCCTGTATAAAAGGGGCTGGAGGCTCAGAGTGAGGCCTCCAGTCAATAGTCGCTGTATATTCGTAGACCTATTGTTACACTGAATACGATCCTTCCTTCCTGCCTCCTCCCTGAACTCCCATGTGACCCTAGGACCTACGCCTTTACAAGAAGCTATATCGCACGACGAAGAGACAGAGTGAAGGGGAGTGTGTTTGATAAGACTTGTTCTTATGAAGACCTTCATATCCGCCCTCCCGAACTAAGAACGCGGAAAACCCCTGTGGCAAACCGAGTCAAAGTGATTTCAACCCAACATAGAGCCTTCACTTAAAACATCATTAAGTCTCGTCAACGTGTCACTGAAATCCTTCCCCTGCCGCAATGGATTTTGATACAGGTTGACTGGAGAAAGAGCCTAGTACGCAGCACCCTCAACACAATGCCCGCACCACCCACAATCCTTATCGCACAGTGCCCAGTCCTGGTCTTCGAGCATATCCATCATTCGCCCTGTATTTGGATTAACCTTCCAGCTCGAGTGGCTACCTTGGCTTGTTTTCAGTAAGTTTCCCCTTCTTGACTTCTTCTTTTTCGTCTGCGTTCCCTCGGCAAGAAATAATTTTCTTTCTCCTGCCATAATCTGCTCAGAAATGCGTGTATCTAACTTCCGAGCCAGAAAAGTCGTCGGCTGGCCGCCTGTAAGAGGAATAAACTTGTTACACTTAGCAGAGCTCGCTCTTTATTTAATCAGCACGCCTTACGCCATAATCGGCTTCCCGGTCTTGCAATGAGCGTCCGTGCTCCGGCTGTTCGAGATGTTCTGACTGTTCTAGCGCTTCCGATACGTCAACATGATGTGAAGAATCGCGTTGGTGCTGGAGCATTGCGCCATTAGTATTAAAGCGCTTGCTACAGGTGCAGACTACGGGTTTTGGCTGCATGGCACTTGGTTTCTTTCGATAAAATGAAACTACCAGTTATTGTGCAGGTATTACGATGTTTGAACAGTAAGTATGCTCTCGAAAGACGTGCTTTAATAGATGGTGCGACTAGAAAGGCGGGGAGCCAAGTGACACGTCATAACTGATTTAATATGTTATGTCACGAACAATATCACGTGCGGACAGTAATCACGTGCGAAGCAATACCAAGTCGGAGGAACTTCCTCCCGAAGCCCTAGCGTAGAGTATATAGTAGGAACGCGGACCTCCGGAGGAGGGTCAGCGTTCAGTCTCGTAATCTACAGGATCTATATACGCGTATACGATTGGAGAACGTGACCTCGTACTGCCCTGTTCATGGAAGATCCTTACAGCATACATCTACGGATATAGAAACTTTGAAAGTTGTTTTGAAAACATACTATTGTGCTTACTCTAGAGTCTAAATGTGTAACTCAAGGACGAGCATTGGCGTACAACATAGTGGACTGCTATAGCGTCCGCGG